>VMRN01000074.1:30309-42718 GCA_010277015.1 Poeciliopsis turrubarensis
AGTGAGAGGTCAGAGTGAGAGGTCAGAGTGAGAGGTCAGACTGAGAGAGATCAGATGATTACTTTAATATGGTTGTTTTGCTGTTGTGAGGTGATGTGATGCATTCATGTGCAGAACTGTTCAGATGTAAAGTATTAAACTGCAGTTTTATGATGTTTAGATCAAGAGTTTGTTGAATGGTTCTGCAGCTCAGTCTTTTGGTAATGCAGACCCTGGACAACAGGGACCAATATAAAACAAACTCAAGTGTTAATTGCTGGTGTGGTTTCCTCTTATAACATTTATATAAATCTCATCCACCTTGTGCAGAATCTAAGCCCAAGAAAACCACAGATTAATGCAGCTTTCAGAGACAAAAAACTAAATATTCAAACAAAAGGTCTTGATGCTCAATTCAGATTTTTTGATTAAATCCGATAGTTTTGTGGTTCATGCTACTAATTAAGCCTCTGTCTGAACGGTTTATGACTGCTAAAAGAAAACATAGATGCTCTGTTTACAGCCGGCAGGAATAACGGATGAAACCGTCTACAGATCAGTTTGTTTCATTTTTGTAAGTTTGTTTCTGAATCGTGACGTTGTGGGTTTTCCTTTTCAGTGAGCTCAGAGAGTGGATTCAGGGAACGTCGGGTCAGGGTCCTGAAGACGAAGCTGCCGACCAGGAGGCAAATCACTGGGGACGAAGCGGCGGAGATCCGAACCGCTACAGGCCAAAGGGACTCCCAGCGAAATACTGAGAAATGTAACAACTCCTGCTAAAACATTGCAGTGCTGAAGCCGAGGTGATCTCAGTTGCAACGTCATTTTCATTTTACCTAAAAAAAATGCTGTTTGTGATACCCCAAAACTCATAATTACTTCAAAAATATTAATCTTTTATTAAAATTTTCGCCATTTTTAAAAACTTAATAACCTACAGTTTTATTACTATATTGTTTTATATGTGAGATAAATATTTTCCAAATAAGGCCTATTTTTTATAACTAATCGTGGTTCTCTTTAAAATAAGATCCTAATGTTTTCAGGGCAGTTTGATATTTTACTCTTGCTTTAAATAAACTATTATTTCACAATGGACAAAGATTTTTGATAGCCTCTCTACCGCCCCCTACCTGTCACACTTTTTCACTCCTGCTGTCATGTTAGATCTTTGTGTTGTTTTCTGCTCAGAGAACTGATTTGTTTTCTGTTTTCACTTGGAGTTTTTTTAATCTTCTGTTGTGTTCATTCGCCTGCTGCAGTTGCTGCAGTTGCTGCAGCTGCTGCAGCAGCCTCTGTTTTGCTTTACTAATTCTTAAATAAATACATTCAAAACAGCAGCATCTTTCCTGTATATTTTTTCAAAAAATGATGAGGAATTTTAGCTAAACCTATAAACAAGCTCATGAAAGAAAATAAACACTTACAGTTAAACCTTTATTGTGTTTGTTTATCATTATTATTTATCTAAAAAGTGAACAACACATTTTTAACTCCTCAAACAAATCCCTCCTGCTGAAGTGCAATTATTTATAATATTAATTCTGGCATTTAGTTTTTTAAGCAAACCTCTCTCTTTTAATACATACTTTTAATTTCAAACCACTTTCTCATAAAACCTGGGAGGAGTTTGTTATAAGTTTTGCACATTGTCTATCATGTTCTGATCTCTAAATCATAAACTTTTAAAGTATGAAATGTTATAAATATTTTATGGGCTGGATGACGATTCTTACAGCTTTCTGTTGAAGCAGGAAGTCGAGTTTGTGTTGGTTTTTAGCAGTTTCTATAGATCACTGCATGAAATCTGTGGGAATATCGCCCAACAGTATCACATTTCTTTTAGAAAATATTCTGTTGAATATTGATATTGTTGACATGAAATTTTAGCTTTTAATCTGCCAATATGTGCCTGAACATGAGGAAATAAAGATCTAAAGAAATACAACACAAAGAAAACTGAACACAAAGGAAAGAGCTGAAAAACGAAAACCATGGGCGGTTCTAGACAGGGACCATCAGGGGCCATGGCCCCTAAAGAACAGGTCCGGGCCCCTGCTGTGTCCCCTGCACTTAAGAACAATTAAATCAATTTCTTATGATTTGCACTGGCACAGAATTTGGACTAAATTTGTGTTTTATGTTAAATTAAGTCACAGTATTACCGCATTATGATCAGATCACAGTTTTTATCTGCTAGTTCAGAATCTGCAACAATAGGTTTGTGGTTCACTTTGCATATTAAACATTAAAATATTCACCTGTTTGTTTAATAAGTGTTGCATGTTGAAGGCTGGGCAGCATTATCAGCATCAATGCAGCCAAATAAGGTCAATTTCCCCAACTGGTTTTTGGTTTTCCACACACACAGATAAAGTAGACAGAGAGATGGCTCCGATCCTGCAGCTGTCAGTTTGCATTTCGGGTAAGCAGCTAATCTCCTGAACTTGCTGTAAGCCTCCAGTAGAGTTACCCACAATGCAACAGGGAGCGACAGCAGCAGGTGGCGGCGGCACAATCCCATCCTGCTAGCCAAATGTCACACTGACATAGAGACGGCGCTACAATGGGTGGCGCTCGTTCAAATGGCCTCCCCGGGACACAGCCGTCTCCATGGCAACCTGATCAACTTCAGTCTTTGTAAAGCAGCATCCATGTTGTTTTTACCTCTTGACAAGCACAATCTGGATCATCCTTGACCCAAACCTGTTACATAACGCTGATGCGTTGCATCCAGCCTGGCGCCCTTTAATCCCTGACACCTCAGCTGAATCCCAGCCAGCAGCCAGCTGTGGAACCGACAAACCAAACACCGGACGCCGTTCCATCGGAGAGCAGCCTGGGACACTCAGCAACGGTCAAAACGCTGAACACTAAGCCAATAACAATATGTTCCCCAAGAGACACATGATCAGCATCAACAGAAAAAACCTCTGATAATAATTTCACAATCTGGGAGACGGAGGTGAAAGCTTTTCCTCTTTAAAGCTTTTAAAGAGGAAAAGCTTTAAAGCTTTTAAAGAGGAAATGCTTTAACCTGTCATGGCTGGCAAAGCAAAGTTGGTGGCTTCAACTCACTCACTCACCATGTGGTTACCTAGCAACTCACTCACCATGTGGTTACCTAGCAACTCACTCACCATGTGGTTACCTAGCAACTCACTCACCATGTGGTTACCTAGCGACAACCTGTTCAGTGACTTGCAGCAGCAATGAAGATATTGTGAAAATCTTGTTTGAAGGACGGAGGAGGAGAGGTCACAGGGTCACAGGGTCACAGGGTCACAAACCATTCTGCACTGCAAAAACATTTTATCAAGTATTTCTGGTCTAGTTTCTAGTAAATACATTAAAAATGAGACAAAACTAACTTACATGTAACTTTTCACCAAAATACAGGAGCTTGTTTTAAGTAAATAATTCATTTATACTGATGGAACAGATGACAGATTATTTCACTCATAATTTAGATAAATATCTTGTTAGAAGTGAATTTATCTGCCAGCGGAGTAAATACATTTTCATTATTAACTTAACATACATTTCTATTTATAACTGAAAAGTTACTTGTAAGATAGTTTTGTTACATTTCAAGTGAATTAAGAAATTTGCAATACAAAGTATTGCAAAAATATTTAGTTTTTGCAGTGTAAGCATAATATTGCAGCTTTCATTAAAAGTAATATGGATACAGAAAAAACACATTTCTCTGAATATGTACGTACTGTGAATGGATCGATCTGCTGGCAGTGAATTCATTCAGAGGTTGAGTCTCTGTTTTGGTTGTTTCTATGCTGATCACATGATTCAGCCTCACATCAGAGGATTGGATTAGACCATCATATGTGATCAATCAGCTCTGGAGCTGCAGTCCACATTCAGATCCAGGTTGTCATGAATCTATATTGCCTGTATAATTATTTGGGCAGGATGTGAAAAATGCATCCAGCCAAATCTGTGTTTGTGTCAGAAAGGAAAGAACGACTGTGAGATGTTGTCAAAAGAAAAAGAATAAATTCAGATCCTGCAGCAGCAAAGGAACATAAATAAAAATGTCAAAGTCCAAACAGCTCAGGCTCTTTAGCTCCAGATTAACCAAAATAAACAGAATCCATTTCATTTCTATTCGTTCTAATAGAATCCAGGTTGAAAACGTCTGACTGAGTCAACAAACTCTTTGTTTCATTTGTGTGCCAATTCAAAACCAGTTCAATTCTAATCAACTTATTTAAACAAAGTTACAAAAAGGCATGAAAAGTAGCGTCAGGAAACAGAGTAAAATAATCACTTTTCTCAGACAGAAACAGATAAATATTAATGTGTAAAGGTGCAACTCTGGACACATTAACATCAGGGATGTAAAAAACAACTGAACTTCAGACATTTTCTCACACAAACCAAAGCTTGTTTTCTTCATAAACAAGAAATCAGGTTATTTTCTGCAAGTCTGACATTAAAACAGAAATAAAAGACAACAGTATATTAAATCCTCTCCAGATTTTTACCTCACAATGCTCTGGAGTAACAAGTGAGCTGTTAATAATAGTCATCATAAGCTGAGCAAAACAGAAGAAATTATTAAAAATGTGATCAATTCAACACTTTAACAGTCATTTTTATTCACAGTTTATGACTCAGATTTTTCATGTTTTGATTTATGTCTCATTTGACAATCAAGTCTTTTGCTGCACAAACTCTTAAGTCGCTGAATTTTGACGTAGAAGCTGAAACCAACAGTGCTACATTTTGGCATAAAAACTCTGCAGGAAGAATTAAAAAATTAAATCAATGAAATCAAATCCAAATCAATAAAATCTGCAGCCAGGATCATTGAGCTAATTAAACATTTATTTAGACCGAATCACATGCAGGACCTGACTTCCTCTAGGTTAAGTAAATAAACTGGTTACGTTTTGATCATATTAACTCTGATTTATTGATCTATTAGATTTCAGAAAGATGTAATAAGAGCACAAACTGATGCCAGATCTGAAGCTCCTATAAATTTCTCAAACTAAATCTGCTGCAGATTGTGAAGCTGCTCTGACCTTCAGTGCAAACGCTGTTTGTGAGAAGATAATATTGGATTTTTAAAGTGGTACAGAATCAAGCTGAAGGCTCTGGGGGATTGAAACGCTTTGAAACCAGCTTTTCAACATTTATCCATTCAGTCTCTACCTGCTTGTCCTCACAGGGTCACAGGGGGAACTGGTGCCTGTCTCCAGCAGCCATTGGAAGAGGTCAGAGGTCACTGACCCCCCACAGGGGAACAGAGACACAAAACCAAACTCCACACAGAAAGACAAAGGCCAGGATTTGAACTCAAAGCCTTTTTTTTTTTTTTTTTTTGCAAGGCAACAGAGCAACACTGCAAAACACAGAATCTTACCAACTATATTTAGTTAGTTTCAAATAAAATAAAACTAAGAAATAACTTTTTAGCCACATATAAGAGTTTGTTTTAATCAAAAATTAATTCATATCAATGTGAAACAGAACGAGTTCCTATGGTAGACATTTATCCCAGGTGAAAACGTCTGGCAGTTGAATCCATGCACTCAAATATTTACACTAGAAACAAAACCAAAATGCTTCATTTTGTGTTTTTGCAGTGAAACTATGCCACCATGCAGCCCTAACTTTTATCTCTACAAATATATTCTGTTCTGTAATTTAAAATCACAATGAAACTTTTCTGTCCTGCTCAGTGAATCTGCTGTAAATGTGTGAACTTTTCAAGTTATGAACACATTGTAATGGAAGAGCAGTAAACTGAGCAAGCCAGAAACAGGGACAGAATGAAACTGTGAAGAGGAACGAGGACAGAAAAGCCACGTTCTCTCATGAATCCTGCTGAAGAAACTTCCTGCAGTATCATCATAAAATTAATTGAAAAAGTTGATTCCTCCTGATTCTATCCACAAACACGACATCTTTATCTT
The DNA here is from genome assembly GCA_010277015.1 of Poeciliopsis turrubarensis. NCBI lineage: Eukaryota > Metazoa > Chordata > Actinopteri > Cyprinodontiformes > Poeciliidae > Poeciliopsis > Poeciliopsis turrubarensis. The sequence continues at coordinate 36,231 of VMRN01000074.1, forward strand.
CTGCCTTTCATAGCTTTTATTGGCCAATACGGACATTTCAATGCAGGGCTGCTGCGATGATACACATTAGCTTGGTGGCTACTGATTAGTGCGGAGTATTTGCCTCAGCTGCTAAAACAAAGCAGGTCAGGCTGACCTTCCTTCAAACTTCAAACTGCAACAGCTTTGCATCTTTGCATGATGGAGGTTTTCCCTCCTCCAGGTTATTATATTCACACATGAAAACAACAAAACGAGTTCGCTTTCTGCACTCTGTGTCCTGATCCAGCTGAAGGAAACTAACTCAATTCTCCCTGCAGCCCAGAGTTTCTGTCCGTCCAGCAGTTACACGTCTTCCATCGACCGGATCACGTAATTCCAATTTGGAGTCACATTCATCCAGTTAGACCTTCCTTCATGTGATGTCAACATGATCAGCTTCATGTTTCAATCAAGGTGTTTGGATCTGTTTCACTGAAGAACCAGGCATTTACCTTCACTATGTATTTATATTCAAAATGAGTATTTCAGTGACACATTTGGGGTTTTTCTGAGCCGGTCAAAATGTACAAAAGTCTGACTGTATTTTTGACTCTTCCTGCTCTTTGTCCAGAGGTTGAATCCTGTCTTACCTGCTGGTCATGCTGCGCCACACTTGAGCTCCTGTGGGAGGAAAAAACAGAATTTACCATCCAGCTCTGAACCTAAATGGCACTTTACAATCTAACTGCCTTAAATACATCAATGTTGTTTTTCATTAGTGACACCTAATGGAAAAAATGACCAACAACAACAAGAGTAACATGATGAGAAAATCAACCTAAAACACATTTAACCGGGTAATCTAATAAAAAGCTACAGACTTTTAGCTCTTATATCTGAACTAAATGCAGAAGTAGAGTCATTTTTTCCTTCTTTTAGAAGGAGAGCATTAGACTCCACAGGTTTCAGTGCCTCACTGTTACTCATCAGGATAAAAATGAGGAAACGTTGGATGAAATCATCAAACAGTGGAGGAACCTGCGTTTGGACCTGCCTGGAGATGAAACATCTAACCAGAGAAAATGAGTTCAGGACGATTCATTTAAACTTTAATAACCTTCAAAAACAAACTGAGACATAATCCCGTCCAAAAACGGCCCAATTACTGGACCAAGTAATATAAATGTTTAATGACTGCAGGAAGACAATGAAAACTGTATTATTTCCTAGAATAAATCGACACAGAATATGAATAATGTCAGCATGGAAACTTGTTTGGAGACGTTAAAATGAATAAATATTTTTAGAATATTAACTACATAGTTGACATTGTTTATGAAGTTCAAAACTAACATGAACATTTCATTTAATCGACCCATCAATAAATCAACCAATCCATAAATCCATTCTAGTGATTAGTCGGATTTAAAAAAATTACATTCTGAAAATTTTTCAATTAACCGATTATTTTTAAACAATATTATAAAAAACATTAAAATGTGCAAATGCACTAATAATTCAATTCATTTTTTTAAATAAGAAAATGAAAATTTTATTTTCTAAAATGCAGCTACAGCAAAAGATGCTCAACAGGAAATTTATCTTCCAGAATTTGAACCAGGCGAAGCTGAAGATTTATGATTAGATCAGATTTACAGACCAAGAAACTCTGGAGTCTTAAATTAAAAACATTTATCATTTACGTTCAGTTTTGGCTTAATTTCTGCTCTTAGTATGTTTTTTTGGAAAAAAAACAAAAAAAAACAACCTTTTTGAGTCTTTTAATGTCTCAAAATATAGAAAAATGATTAAGTGTAAGTGTGCAGACAATCGACGGAAGAAAGAAACCTTTGGTCCTGGTCCAAATAGCATCTCTGGCGGTTACCATGACGACCAACAGAACCAACAGGATGGAAATAAGGCTGTAGATCCGAAAAGAGCTGAAGGCAACAAACCTGCAGACACAAACCAAAGTTTCAGCTCAAACGAGACAATTAGGTTTGATAAAGAGTCACAATAAACTCATTTAAAGTGTTTTTATTGTTCAAAAAGGAGCAAAAAGAAGCGATAATGCTAATATTCTGTAGAATATTTATACCTGTACAATATTTTTTCAGTCATATAAGTTACTTTTGTTACACCATTTAATCTGGTAAAGTACTTTATAGTTTCTCTGATCAATTAACAATAAACTAAATTATATTTTTTCTACTTGTGCAAAATTTATGTCCTTTTTAAGCAAATGTAAAGACATTTGGAAACAACCAATCACCAAATTCAGTTTTCTCTAATAAATGTAATTTTACAGATTGTGGAAAAGAAAACATGTCAGTTAGATTAAGACTGAAATTATTAATCTGATTAATCGATTATTTAAGTAATCGTCAGCTAATTTAGCAATTAATTAATCATTAACTGGAGTGTACAGAATTTAAAATGTTATTTTCTGAAAGAATAAAACAGTAACTGATCGAAAGTTGTAAGAAAGAAAACCTACATTTTGCATTTAAGATGAAAATTCTTTGTTCTTAAATAAGTTATACCCAGAAAGTAGCATGGTCTTAGTTTCACCTGCAGGTGCAAATTCTGGAAAAAACAAAACTCATGTTAAATCCAATTACTAAAAAATAAAATAAAATAAATCACCAGACATCTTTTGTTAGATGTCGGGTGACATCTAACAAAAATGAAGAAATGCTGTTAGTGAATTTTGAATTTTAGGAAATTAATTGTTTATTTTCTTATTTCAAAGAGATTGAATGATTAGTTTTTATTTATAAATGTTATATATTTGTAATATTGTATAAAAGTAAGCTTAAGTAAATTAAATGGAAAATGTCAGTGTATTTGATCAGATTGAAGTATTGATTTTCAGAATAATCAATGACTAAAGTAATAATAATATGAAATGTTGATATTCTTGCTCTAATTAGAGCTGAACTAATTAAGCTACATTTCTCAATAGGAAAACACTTTTTAAAAGTTTTATTAAGTATTTATTACAACCACACATCATGATAACACATGAAATTTTAAAATGAAAATAAACTAATTTATTAAAATATCAACGTTTGAACTCCTTTAAAATATTTGCAGAATATTATACTTTATTTAAATTAGACTGGGGATTATTTACTCTGAATAAAAACTGTTCAATCCAAGTTTATAATATAAAGGTCAGGTTTATATTTTAAATTTGGTCTAAAGTCGTGCTGTTGTTTTGTCGGGTCTGCTTGTCTCGGATCTCCCTGCGTCATGATGCCTACCAGATCACCGCGTTGGCTGCAGCAAACAGGGCTGACGTCCTGACCGGATGCTGCCTCCAGCTGACCAGCCCGCCGACACGCCGCCCTGCCCGGACGGGGGGCCTGTCCTGCCCGGGGAGCTCCGGGTGAGGAGGCCCCGGAGGGCCCACCGGCCCGGGGGCCGCTTCCTGGCCGCCAGCGGCGCCTGCTTCCCGGCTGCCCAACATTTCTTAACGGCTCTCTGCCGCTGCACTCCACCTAGTGGAGCATGGCGTCAATTTACTGTATTAACTACGGACACTTCCGGATTGGGGTTTCAAAATAAAATTCTGCGTTTGAGTTTAAACAAAACAAAAATGTAAAAATACTTTATTAATCCCAAAGGGAAACTAAATAAAGTGGGAAATAATTACAGTTGGAACTTTATGTCATCTAAATAATGCGAATGTAAAATGTTTTATTTTTATTATCAATCTGAATAAAGTGTAAATCTTGTTATTGAAGAACAATGACAACAATCTGAGTTGGTCACATAAAATAATGATCAACAGAAATAAAATGTCATTCTGAAACATAGACACTTAATAATAATAATAATAATAATAATAATAATAATAATAATAATAATATGATAGAACTTGTTACTTTTCTGGCATTTCGGACATTGTTGATCAGTTTGGGACAAAACTCTGTATCTTATAGTCTCACAAAATATATTACAGTAAAATATAGTACATTAAATTACAGAATAAAAGGAACATCCGGAATTGCATTTGCCTCTTCGATTTATTTTTATTTCATTTTTAAACGACTAATTTATTTTATTGTGAAAGGAACTTTGCTACACTTCCCACCGGATTACGTTTAATTCCTACCAGCTTGCAGTTTCTCTTTCAGCTGATTCTCTGGCTGTGTGTCAGATCAATGACGTCAGGTTTAGTTGTTTTGTCGTCTTATTTATTGGAGTGCAACGTCACTCATTTATGTTTCATACACACGTATTTCCATCCGTCATGGTGTGAAATAAAGTGGCGACCTGAAATAAAGTAACTACATATTAAATGTTGGTAATATGATCATTACAGAAGCATCAATGCGGAAGTTTAGAAAAACAACAACAAAAAAAGACAATCTAACTTTAACTAAAAGTAAAAATACTTTTTGCAGTGAAAGAAATAATCTGTCAGAATAAAAACTCATTTTCTGTAAAGCAAACTGAGCTGCATGTGGCCTCCTGGGCAGCAGGGGGCGGCTGAGAGCACTTAACTTAAACTGAAAGTTTAGTTCCGTTCATCAACCATGTGAAATTAGCTTTAAGGCTTTATGCAAATGATCTCCAAAGTTTCTAGAAAAGAATTGGACTTTTCTTTGTTTAAAAAGTTTAACATTTGTGACTTTCAAATTCAGAAATATAAAAAATAACTCTAAAAAAAATAGATTAATCTAAACTCTTCTGAGATTTTTATTTTTAGCAAATCTTCGACTTTTCAAACTCAGAACTTTATTATTTTTATCTATAAAAATTCTGAAATGTATCATTAAATCATCCCAGAATTTTACTGGGAAAACAAATAAATCTCTGAACTCCAAAAGCTGAAAATTTGCTAGAAGAAATAATTAAAAAATTGATTAATCTCCAAAAATGTTTATATAAAATGTTGATACTGATAAAAATACAAAAATATCAGCTTAATCTACAAAACTTTGAGATTTTAAACTCTTCAAACTCAGAAATTTCCAAGGATTGTCCAGAAAAATTCTGATATTGATGTCAATATTTTGTCAGAAATGTATTCTTCCTGTTTTTCTATTAATAAAGGTCCTAATCGATTAAAAACGTTAGTCAAAATTGATACACAATAAGATAATAAATCCACAGCTGTTTAATGGTGTTTGAAGCAGATTCCTTCGAGAATTAGTGGCTGGGTTATGAAATGAGAGTAAACAGGATAAAAATCAGGTTTATTTAGATCGTTCTCTCAGTGTCTAACTTGGAAACATCCACATTATTCTCAAAGAGCTGTGATTGGCCCGGTTCTTCGGCCCGGTTCATCAGCCCGTCATGGCGGCAAGCAGTGCCAAAGCTCATAGCAGACACACTGACAGAAGCCGTAGATGAGGATCAAGATGAGGCTGGCGGGCACCAGGCTCACCAGCAGCACCCCGACCGTGGTCCGCTGCATGATGAGCAGGTAGACCCCCATGGGCAGCGAGCTGAAGTACAGCAGCCCCAGAACCCACACCAGAACCCGGGCCGAGGTCTGGCACAGCAGGGCCGTGCAGGTCCACACCGTCCAGCGCTGGGAGGCGGAGGCCAGCGAGTTCGAACTGGACGAGTCCCGGGTCAGTCTGCAGGAGCTGACCCGGAGGTCCTGGGCCGCGGCCGGAGGAGGCTCCATGATGGTGATGACTACGAAGTTAGGAGAGCTCCTGATGCTGGAGTAGGGGAGGCCGGAGGCAGAGTAGGACGGGTTGTTCCCCATCAGGGCGTTCAGGCGCCGCGGGCTGAGCAGCAGCTCCGCCTCAGAGTCCGGCTGGATCCGGAGGTTCCTCTGATTCCTGCTCTGCAGAGCCAGCCTCGCCACCAGGCTGCAGTCATCCGGCAGGTTCCTCACAGCCTCCCCCAGCAGCCTGGTGGTGCAGCGACAGAACGGACACACCAGGGTGTCCGGCGGCGACTCGCCCAGGTCCAGGATCTTACAGAGACATTTGGAGCAAAGCCGGTGGCGGCAATCCAGGACCTTCGGCCTGCAGCTCTCCAGATTATAAGCAGAGTAGCAGATCTTACACTCCATCTCATCAGAACCGAGTCCATCAGCGTGGGGCCCGGCGCCGCTAACATCCTCAAGGTTCTGCAGCTCGAGCATCTCAGACTTACCTAAACCTCAACCAGCTTCACATCGAGAGACACGAGTCTCCACTCCACTGAAAACCCACAGTCCATTCCTGAGTTAAAAACTGATTTCAAAGTTTGCTTTGAAGCTCCTCACAAGTTGAGGTGACTGTGCCGAGGTTGAGGGAACCAAATCCTTTCACGGGCTGGAGGAGAAAAAGAGAGGGAAGGCGAAAAAGACTCTGACAGAAAGAGAGAGAGATGAAGGGATAACTGTTAACACAGCAAACAGCCGCGAAACCACAACAAAGCCGAGCCTGTGCAGAACAGAGCTGGAATTTTCGAGTCTGATCTTTTGTTACTCAGTGAAATTCAGTCCAATTAGTGCCTGATGCACACACACACACACACACACACACACACACACACACACACACACACGCACGCAC
>VMRN01000074.1:45718-58594 GCA_010277015.1 Poeciliopsis turrubarensis
TTTGGAAGTGTTTTATTTTTAACAGACAAATTTAAATCGGTGAAATTATCCTTCTTCATCCACTGTAAGTCTGGCAGGAGGAAAGACATGCATGAATTCCACAAAGCTGAAGCGAAAAGCCGGAGATACTCATCAGCCTCAGTGCTTGTTGACACGTTTCCGGCAAGCAGCGGCAGAGGCAGGCCTTTCTCCAAGGAAGCGTTTAGTTATCAGAAAGACAACAAAATCGCACTTCTGAATGCTGCGCTCAGAGACATCCAACAGGTCAGAGAAACCCAACAGAACCTCGAGAAATCCCTGCAAACCTTCAAAGCCGAATACCAGCAGGACCACAACCACATGATGAGTCTGCTTGAGGAAGAAATGTCAAGGTCAGTTCTGCCCTCTGCAAAAACAAAGAAAAGATCCAGACATTTTCCTCAGAATTACGACTTTAAACTCAGAATTAAGAATTTTTGTCAAAAATTGAAAAAAAAGTCTGAATTTTAAAATCATTGTCGGAATTCTAAGGAAAAAGTGAAAATCCTGAAAAAAGTTTGAATTAATTTAGGATTTTCTCCTCAGGTTTATAACTTCAACATCAAAGTTCTGACCTTTTTCAGAATGTTGACTTTTTCCAAAGAATTCAGATTTTAATCTCAGATTTCAAACTTTTTTTCTGAATTTTGATTTTAACCTCTGAATTGTTATATTGTATATAACAATATAATATATTGCTTTCATAATTCTCACTTTTACCTCATAATTCAGAGTTCTGACTTGTTTCCGTGATGCGGTGTTGTGGGTTGGCAGGCTGAATGTTTTGGAGCGGGAACTCACTTACCTGACTGAGCTTCATCAGAGGGAAACATCGAACTTGAAAGAGGAGATAAGCAGCACAAAGGATATCGTTGACTTTCGGTATAACAGCAAAGCACAGGAGTTTTCTGTAAGCAACCAGTAAAGGTTTTCATGCGTCACTCAGAACCATGTTTCACTTCCTGCCTTAATACACCAGATTCTCTGGAAACTCCAACTTTTTCTTCATAAAATGTACCTTTAATGCCCTGAGGGAGACTCTTGTGTTGTACCTGGTATTACTGCTCAAAGAATCAGATCTTGCTTTAATCCTGGAAATGTTCTTCAGGTGTTAGAAGTCTGACTTTGTCACTGCCTTTATGTTGCTCTGAAGGTTCAGGTCTGAGTGCATCACTACAGCCAGACTGAAGGCTGACCTTTAGCTGTAATAACTGAAGTTGTGTGGTGACTCTAGATTGTTCCTCTTTAGATCCAGAGATAACTTCAGTTTTGTTTCCGTTCAAATTAAACATTTGATTTTTCTAAAATGTTCAGTTTGAGATTTTGATGCTCCAGTAAAAGAGGAATATGCTTTGAAGCTTTTTCTACAATCATTTTTTATGGGGTCCCAATATGGCTGAAAAACTTCTCACGATATGTTAGTCGACTTTAATAGCTATTGATTTTTTGTTGTTGTTGTTTTTTAATATCTGAAATATGCCAAACTGGTGTTGTGAACTTTTCTGTTTTGTCCACAGTTTTTGTTCCACAACATTGTGTTTTATTTGTAAGCAGTTTCGAGGCACAACATGAGACTGTTGCTCCGCAAGTTACTCAAAAGGTTGTTGCTCGGCAACCAGAGTGAGTGAGTTGCTAAGCAACCAAAGAGTGAGTTAGTTAGTTGATTCCACTCACCAAGCTGAGCTAAAAGCCTTTCCAGATCTAATCGGTTCTGATCTGTGAAATTATTGAGTATTTTATCAGTTTATTAGACATTGATAATGTGTCTATTGCAATATTATCTTATCTTTTCTGCCCTGTAGGTGGCGCTGGACAAATGCCAGAGCCATCTCCTGAAGATGGAGCTGCAGCACCAGCAAGAGTTGGATATTGAGAGACACGAAGACCACACAGCACGTATTATCATCGAAAAGCTGATCAAAGCGCTGCTTGTTGTCATGTCGACCATCTTGATGTTTGTGTGCACACTGAACCAAGTCATCTTGTTTTTCAAGTCATCCAGACACATCCTCACTGCTGTTCTCCTGGCTGTCTTCCTGTTTCTCCTCTTCAAGTACTGGAATACCAGGACTCCAGTTAGCTGACTGGAGTCCAACGAGACGCAAAAAATAAACCTTTTTGAAGGCAGTCAGCATTTATCTTATTGGTATCAATCCAGCTTGGAGTTTAGCTTGGACTTCCTAGTTATTGAAAAACACAAATTGTTTAAATAATTATAAAAGTCCTCAGTTTTGTTCACTGTAGTTTTAATTGATCAGATATCCAAAATCTGACCTTGTTTTCTCCAGCGCTGACGTTTTGCACAAGTTTAAACCACCAGGCGGCGCTGTGGTCAGTCCACTGCTCTCCAACATTTTGGTTCCTGCATTAGCTGCGTCTTTGTACACAGCGTATTGGAAAACCAAGTAAATATCCCCCAAAAACCCTGATATTTTGAGTATGCTTCTCAGATTTTCTTTTTAGAATTTTTTCTTGAAAAAAAATTCCAATTTTCAAGTTAGCAGGTTTTTCAAGAAAAAACTTTTTAAAGTTTATTCTTGAAAAATAAACTTTTTCAAGAAGTTTATTTTTTAATTCACAAGAACATTTTAGGAAAGTTTCACCCCTTCGGACCCGCCCTCCAAATACGAGAACTGTTTCCAGAACAACTGGTCTCTTTTTGCTCAAGGATCTCACGGATTATAAGCAATCCAGGCCTCCTGTTTCCAGAGGTCCTGATCTAAACCGAGCAAATGTTTCCCAACGGGGAGTGAGACATCACTTCATCATTCCTTTATAGTGATGGAATGAATTTTCCCACATACTGCTGTGTTGTGAGGAACATTCACAGGCTGCTAAACCAAACAGGGAGGAAATGTTCTGTCTGTGCTTTAGTTTTATTACTCAGACCAGAATGTTTTGGCTCAAACAGGCACAACAAGACGGCCTGCAGGACTGACATTATTCTTATTTTGCTACTTTGATTAAAAACGCCAGATGTATATGTTGTACCTGCATCACTTTCATTATATCAGTTTTGGTCTAATTGGTTATGAACTTTTCCCTTCCACATAAACATTGACTTTAGACTGTCTTTAAGCAATTCATTTCATTTTCAAAGTAATTTCTGCAACTTTTGAACATCAAGCATTGCAAAAATAATGGTAATGCAAAAAAGATGTTTACATTTAGGAAACCATAGCTGAGCTTCAAAGACCAAATAATGTCTTTAAAATGTTTCTGATTACTAGAGATAGATAATGTGAGAAAATAAAAATTGCAGTTTTTAAATCGTGACTTTACCTATATTTGAAAAATGTTTTCCAAACCATTCTGACCTGAAACAGAAAACTATTAGTCTCCTAAGTCAATTAGTTTTTGTCTTTACTGTCACTCTGGCGGAAATACAGTATAATTATTTAAGTCAGGCACAATGGAGAGTTTCTGAGGATGAACTGCTTGTTTAAAATATCTCAAATGGATTCTACAATGCCAGTGCAACACCTTTATTTAGTTCTTAACCCATTCGGATGGGGCCTTCTGGTGTTCTTCAGATCATTATTGTGCATAATAACTAAGTCCATGTAAGCTAAAAGTCATGAACTTACATCTAAACATCCTGCGGGATTTTCTGTCCTTCAGGCAGCAAAGTACTATTCATGTTTGAGCTATTTGGTTGCTGAAAAGAGTCAGAAAAGAAACAGACGAATGAAACCAGAGCCACATCACATATTATCAGCACATATTTATTTTGAGAAGCCATGATGGAGTATCTTTTCTGACATAACTGAAACTCAGCTGAGGTTTACAATAACACTGATAATTGTATTTACAAGAATTAAACAACATCAAATAAATGCAACACAAAAATGAGGACAGACAGACAGATGAGCAATGCAGTTTAAACCAGTTTACATACCAGTTAAATAAAATAAACAAACAAACATCCAAGCATTTGAATGGAAAGTTGAGTGGAAGAAAAAAAATGTATGCGGATTAGGGATAACTGGTGAAACCTAGAATAAATCAAATAAAATGACTTTTTATTCATGTCATATAAAAAGTTTATTTGATAATTAATAATTTGATGTATTGAGGTAAATAATATAGACCAAGCGCAGTGGTGGGACAACAAAACGTGACAATATCTCAGCGTTTGTCTCTGACTGTAAAAGTACAGCTCGGTTTTTGAGTGCAGATTTGTCTGTTCATCTGTTTTTGCACATTCACAGTTACTGACTTCACATTCCCATAGGAAGTGAGTGGAGCTGCTCTCAGCCAATCAGACTCGCGGAATACGCTCCGACAACAAACAAAAGATCGAGCCTAGCCGAGCTTATTATACTTTAGTCGATCCGCCTGGACTAACGCTTTTGTTACTTTGCTGTCCACCCGGACCTGTTCGTCTGTGTCTCAGCCGCTCTCATCAGATCCTTTCTTGCAGATATTGTTCCCCGTAGTGTCTATGTTGTGGCTTTGTGTCAGCTAATGTCAACCTGAGCCATTTCAGCGATCAGTTCGGCTAAGCACGTTAGCCAGGTTAGCTTCTAGGCTAACCAGCTCTGGCTGCCTCAATACGAACCAGCGAAGCCAGTTAGCTTAGCCTCCTAGCTAGCTAGCTTTGCTAACCCCCCTTTAAAACTCGACACTGACCGACTCCAGCAGTTCTGGCTTGTTACTGACAAGCCACTTCACTAAAAGCCGTGTGATAGCCATGTCTGGACAGTCGACGGGCTGTGGGTTTCTGATGTCGGTCGTTGTCCACGGAGACTCGGCTCTGAACGAGCAGGAAAAAGAGCTAAACCAGCGACTTCGACGGCTCTATCCGGCCGTTAACGAAAACGAGACCCCGCTTCCACGCTCCTGGAGCCCGAAGGACAAGTTTAGCTACATTGGACTGTCCCAGAACAACCTTCGCGTTCACTATAAAGGTATGACAAAAAGACACGTTCAAAGTTTGTCACTTTATTTGGCTTATGCTAACACGCTAGCTTAACTTCACAGCTAGCTTAGCTAAGGCAGCTGCTGTTTGTGGCTAAAAACAAAGTAGGCTGGGTAGCCTGATCAACAACAAGGCGGAGAGGACATCTTGCAACCCGACCAGCTGGCGAGGTGCAGCCGCTGCCAAAATTCACCTCCCTGCTCGTTAGCTTCGCTGCTACCAATTAACCAGCCTGCCAACCCCATTAAATGTCTCCATGAGCTTCCTGTGCTGACAATGCGTCGACCTATCATGTTCTTTAATAAATAACCTACTAGAATAAATATTTTTGATTGAATACAGACAGAGGTGATTACAGACTGTATCTGTTTCAGACAGGTCAGAAAAAGCAAACTGTAGCAGGGTAAATTAGCATTACAGGTTGATTAGAAATGTGAGAAAATAGTGTCAAATGTCGAGGTTAGGTTCAGGCCTCTATGATGACATGTTAGATTAGTTCCTTGCTGCTGAGGGTTTAATATCAAGTGTCTTGTCTGACATCCTGGTTGGACTAGTTGCCTAGCAAAGCTATCATAGTGAAGGTTTTAGATGTAGGCCTAGAAGAAAAGGCTAGTGCTTAAAAAAATAGGTGCAACTGTGCTTCCTGGGTGTGTTCTGCTATTCCGGGCCTCTGCACACACACACATACACACATCCTCTTCCTTGTTGCAGCCAGAATATTTTCCCTCTTTCCACAACAAATTCACTCCAATCCTGCATAGCAAGCTTGCAAATGTTCAACATCCTTACACACAATAACACAAAGCTTGTATTTTTTTTTTTTTATCTCCAGGGAGCAAAGCATATTTCCAGATTTAAATCTGCAATTATCTGCTGATTTGATATAAAATAGTTTTGCAAGTCATTAGTTCTAATTAAACCTATTTGTTTAGGATATGCTTTATAAAGCTTTTTGGTTGATGATTTAATCTAATAATTTTACTAAGCCTTTTATCAAATCTTAAGGTTTCACTGTTAAATATCAATTTACAGTAAAATTATTAGAAATGCTGAAAATCTTGGGGAAAAAATTAGTTTTCTAGTGTGCACTTATTCTCTAAACAGGAAATTGGTTAAGAAGAAATTGATCCTTCTAGTGTTTATGCTAAATAGCAGCATTTTTGTGTTGTATTTAGTAATATAACACTGAATCATCAAATTTACTACATAAATGCACTGTAAATAAAAATCATATGCTTTCACCATATCTTGTAGAGATTGGCGTAAATATTAAACAGTTATTTTATCAACTGAATACAATGAAACAGTTTTACTACAACAAGAACAAATCTTGCTCTCATTCCTGGAAGAGAGCACATACGTTATATTTACTGGAAAGATTCAAATACTTGAATTATTTATTCATCTGGAATGATTCTTTAATGTGACTCCATCTCAGAAGTTTTGGAGAGGAGAACTAATCTAAAAATTTGCATGTGGGTTTAGATATTTTATTGCAATCTGAGCCTGGAGCAGAGCTCACATTTACCGCTTATAGAAGGCAGCCTCCTATAATATGAACATTAAATCCTCTCATAATGTAATTTGGGTTTAAGTGATTTAATTGCAAAACAACCAAAGCAACCACCTGAACTGTCAATTTAGCTTATATTTTGTTGCTTCCGTTGTTACGATGTCTGTAAGTTGGGAATATTTGTTGTCCACATATTGCAGGGGCTTCAAACTGCTCCTGTCTAATGTTCAGCCGTGTAAACATGGCTGATATTTGACCCCTGCTGATGGACTCATCCAGATGCTTGAGCTAATGTTAGCTTTAAAGACTGCCAGCATGAGCAGGTTCACAAATCAGTACATGAGGTTCAGACCATACATGACCTCATAACCTCAGCCACATCTTACAGAGAAAGTTTATTATTTTAAATAACCAGTAAATGAAGCATTGAATCTGACTTTCTCCTGGAATCTCACATTTTCAGCAAAGACAGAAGAAACTGATTAGAGATAAAGGAACCAGCTACAGTTAGAAATAATTTTTGCTTCTTATAGGTTTTTGGTTATTCTGCAAAACATTTAGATTACTTCCTGCTCTGATTTAAAGGTTTATTAGTGGTTTGGCTTCGTGTCCAAACTGTAATGACAGGATTAAAGCTGGATCACATATCTGTGATCTGAGTTCCTCGTTATCAGTGAGGATAACAATTCAGTGATCAATTTAAATCTGCATACAGTCCCTCTCCAGGCTTTACTGTAGTTGAGAAACTTTTCAACTTTATTTAAAGGAGGTTGACCTCAGAGATTTATTTTCAATAACAAAACATTGTTTACACCTTCTAAGGTCATGGGAAGACCCCTAAGGATGCTGCGTCTGTGCGGGCCACCCACCCCATCCCCGCCGCCTGCGGCGTTTACTACTTTGAGGTGAAGATCATCAGTAAAGGCCGAGACGGGTAAGAGTTAAATATTGCAGAGGTGTAGCTTTGTTCTAGTTTTAACTAACTGTAAAGTTAATTGACATAAAGATTTTCTCTCAACTTGCAGCTGGAAGAAATAATTTTCCTGCAGTTGCATCGTTCATCTAAAACAGAAATTACAGAAACTTAGTCGTCATCACTCTGCAGGTTGTGTGAGAATAAATTTCTTAGATAGAAAACAATCCCATCTGTTTGACATTAAGTAACAGAATGTTTATTTTAGTCTTGCAGAGTTTTATCTTATTGATAAGATGAAGTGAGAATAGAATGATTTAATTTGCATGTTTAAAAGAGGAACGGCTCTTCCTGCCAAGTTCTCATGTGATCAGCTTCAGACCCTCCTAATGAAAAAAACCTTCTAACTGATAATATTCTCATTTGGGATAGTCGACCGTTTTTAATAAGTTATTAGAAAAATAAAAGTTATATTTTATGTTAGATTACAGGCCAGTAATCTCAAGCTTCTTCCAAGATTATTCAGCAAACAACCAACAAAATGTCTGGATTAGATTTTGAGTTTGCAGAAATGAAACATCTAGTTTCTAAATCTGTGGTTTCTACAGCTAAGCATCACAAAATTATTGAGTCCTTGTAAGAAAAAACAAAAAGAATGGCAAGGAATTATTTAATCATATTAAAAACAACACTTAGAACAATTGTTCTCAATTCCAGTCCTCAGGCCCCCTGCTGTGCTTGTTTTAGATGTGCCTCTGTTTCACAAATGATTGCATTACCTGATCCAAATGATTGCATTACCTCTTCTGAAGGCATCAAGTACTGCAGAAGCCTGTTAATCACCCATAGATTAAATCCAGGTGTGTAGCAACAGGGAAACACCTGAAACATGCAGATCAGGGGGCCTGAGACCGGAATCGAGAAGCACTGACTGAGAACAATCAAAAAGCAATATATTGGTTGTCACTCCACTCTGGTTTATCTGACTTGACAGCAAAGCTCTGAGTCTTTATAGTTTGGTTCTGAGTTATGTTTGTGATTAGACACAAAGACATTTGTATAACCCTAACTTTGTTTTGCATTAACTTTTCTAAAGTGTCACAAATTTCTGAAGATGAGCCTAATATTAGGATCTAAGGAAAATGATTCATGACTCAAAGATTTTTCTGTTTTGCTGTATAACTGTTGTTACTTGTTGGAGGAGGCGGCAGAAAAGCTGCAACGCAGGAAATAAAAACGAAGCTATAGTTCAGTTTTATGCTCCAACATGTCGGCTTTGTGTGAAGCGTCTGAGTGGAAGAAGATCTCGTTACATTTTGGCATAATTCATCTCAAACATTTGTTTTTTGTTTCAAAGCAACATGTCGGTCATAGTTTGGCTGAAACAGCACAGCCTGTTAGAAATGCTGGTTTATTTCCCTTACTAAATAAAAAAAAATAAGAAAGAAAGTACTTTTAATTACAATTTAGATTTTGTTACAAAAAACTATATAAAAACAATTTGAGTGAAGTATATTCAGATTTTTACCATTAAGGCTTAGAAAATTGATTTGCACAACGTCTAACTTGAATAATGATGAGTGAAGACAGAACCGGGTAATTTTGGTGCCATGAAAGCGAAATCAGAGGAAATGAGAAAATTTCAGGAGCTGAAAGATACTGAAGACAATTTTTGATTGTTTTTCTTAGTAATAATACAACATTTTCACAGAAAAGGTCTCTTACATAGACTTTCCATTACTTTTGCAACCAATACAATAAATTATTGATCACTTCTGACTAAAAGGTTTGAAAGAAAAAGAAACACTTTCCTCATATCCACTGATGTCACAGTTCTTGGAGAGGAATCAAAACTGTCTACATTTCTATCAACAAATGGTTTAAAAACCATCATTTTAGTTTTAGGTTTTAAAATAAAGGAAATTATAAAACATTTGTAACAGGATGGATACATTTCTGTTCTTGGATTTTGATGTTTTGGAAAAACTTAAAAGCATTTTTCTGTTTGATTTTTACGTTTTTTTTTTTCTTAAGTGAAGTTAGTTTAACCGTTTTGTTGATGATGCCAACACTTTGAAATAAACTAGCTTGAGTTTCATCTTCCCTCTTTGTTCCTTTATAAAACATTTTGTCCTCCATCTTGAACCAGAATGTTTGCTTGTGATAACAGCTCACTGCTGAGAGCTTCAGGTAAACGGAGATGAATTGAAGTCTGTGCAGCAATAATCAAAGCAGCTGCAGCCTTAGGAGCGTTTTTATTCTTCTGTGTCCTATAAACATCGTGTCTTGCATGTCAGGACTGAGTTATTTGTGTTTCTTCTTCCAGCTACATGGGGATCGGCCTCTCAGCTCAGGGTGTAAATATGAACAGACTCCCTGGTAAGTTCACTGTGTGTGTAATTGTTGGTTTTATTCTGCTTGTGAGGATTCTGCTGAGCAGGAGAAACGTCTCTTTGAGAGGAAACTTCAATTATCTGATTACATCTGCATGTTCTCTGTTGGTGAGGCTGGAACACGGTGTTTATAGGAGCTGCTGCAGACAGCAGGAAGACGAACGAGGGAAAGTCGTTCAGCCTACTGTGTTCTCACTCAAACTACCCAGAAAATAAACAGAAACACACTAAAGCTGCGGATTAGAGGTCAGCTTTTGAACCTGAGCTTTATTGTTGCCGTCAGCATGGTTGCTGCACCATAAATCATGAATATATCATCATCACAATATTTATATCGCAAAGGACAGTTTGGAGAGCAGTAATTGCTGGCTTATGTAGTTTGCAAATTCTGATATTGTATAATTTATGCTAATGCAACATTTAGCTTGTAGGACGGGGTGTCACGGCTGCAAAAAGTCCTGCTAGACTCAGATGCTAAAGGTCACATGGATTAGGAAGATTAGAGAGGAAAGATATCTCACCTGATATTATCATTGCAGTATTTTATAATATTGTGCAGCCCAGATAAGTTTTTTAAAATATTAATTCTCATTATTGGTGTTTAAAATGGTAAAAACTGATTGTATTTTCTGGAATAATTATTTTCCCTAGTGGCGCACCAATTCCACTTTTCCAGCTGATTTTTAAAAAACATTTTTTTTAATGCCTGACCTTCCGATACTGATTTTTTTTTTTTTTTTTTTTAAATTTTGTTCCCTCTCCTGAAATGTTGCTAAATATAGCAAGAAAGTTGCTAAGTTGGTAAAAGTGGAGTGACTATTGTTAACTACAAACATGCAGACATGACCTGTTGGGCCAGTCGGTCAGTAAAAACCTCTTAAAAAAGGAAGGTGGGTGAATTTTAGATATTTGCTGTGATTGATAAGATCGACTTCACATCTAAATATCGGCCGTTCTCCGATTCGTAAAGATAAAGGGAATCTGGACCAATTTATTGTTCTTTATTTTCTCCACTGTTTGTCCCATGAGCGCAGCATTAATATGAATAAATGCAGTTACTGTGAAGTTTAGTGGTAATAATCACTTCTTAATGAACTTGAAGATTATCTCAGTTTGTGTTTTCAGGGAGCTAATTTCATGGATTTAAATGAACAATCCCAGGTATTATTTCTGGGTGCTGTAACCTGGCTCTGATCCAGTTCTAAGACAGACACCCACTTCTTATTTCTGTAAGAGGGTTCTCCGCCTGTGAGCGGGTCCATAAGACACGGCACCACTTCATCGACGTCATCCAGCGAGGTTATCAGAGCGAGCAGGAGCCCAGACAGCCTTTCATTAGTTTAAAACTGGACCCACCCAGAGATAACAGGGGGGCCAGAGATGGATGGAGGCTAATGAAGGAGTGGTAACTGAAGAACGGCTGCAGCAGAGCCGCATGCAGGCTGGGCTGGATTACATTCTGCAGCGGCGCAGGAACGTCCAGCCTCAGCGGCCAGAGGCCAGCGGGGCTGCAAGTGGCATCCTCTCCAGAGGACAATGGACTTTGTTCAAGTTTAGCTCCAGTTCAGGGAAACTGGGACGTGTTTGTCACTCATTAAAAACCAACGGGAAACACTGGACACACCTGTTAAAGGAACGACACAAATAACCACCAAATGTGCTCAATTTCTCAGGCCGTAGCTCAACGAAAGCTCGTTACATTCTGGGTAAATGCAGCTAAAACAAACATGCTAGCTGCTGGGTAAAATAAGGTCGAACTGTTTAGAAAACCCCATTTTTCATAGGAAAACCTGAATGATATTAGTATGGTATGTTTTATCATCAAGAACATACCAGGTAAAAACAGCAAAAGTTTATTTTCTTGTTTTTTTTAGTAGAATCACCCAGAAGAGTCCTTCAACAAGACTCTGGGTTCATCATTCCCACCAAACCCAGTTTAGTCAACCCCAGTCCGTTTGCCGAGAAAGTCCGGTTCGTTTGTTGAGGTGTGAATGCCAATTAGACTCTCGTCTGCCTGCAAAGCTCAGTCTGTGTTCGGCTTAAGTAAACTCTGGTGCAATTCAAATGTGAACGCCGGGCGAACCGGAGACTCCTCTAAAAGCTGGAAGCGCAGTGCATTCTGGGTAAATAAACTAACACAAACGTGCTAGACAAAAAGCCACGAGCCGTTTCTGCTAGCGGTAGAAATGGCTCATGGTTTTTTTTTGTTTTTTTTTTTTTGTTTTTTTTTTTTACCAAAGACTCATCGTCCAATTACTAAAATCTGACGCCATTTCATGTTTGCTTACATTTAATAAAGAAGGAAGTTGCACTTCTTCAGTTTGTTCTTTTTGTTGTTTCCTTTACTGACTCTTGGTGCAGCGCCCCCACAGGCAAGGAGGGGAACAGATTTCCCAAAGGGTTTGATTGGTTTGACTCAGTGCATTGAGAAAGAGAAACACAGCAGCTGAAAATATAACAAATGTTGTAACTTTGATCCCGTCGAGCTGAATCTACCAGACTATCAGAAGTGGGAATGCAGCCTTAAAATCCCTCCACGTTTCTGATGCTGTCCTTTTGTCCCGTTACCAACTACAACCTCTAATAACTAAAGACAGCGGAGCGTGCTGAAGCATGAATTGTGGCGTTTTTCTTGCCTCGTCAACATATTTGGACTCCTTGGCTCGAGCCGCTCTGTCTCCCTGCAGAGTTTCTGGCTGCTGTTCATTGATAATTATGCAGATTGATTCAGGTGCAACCTCAGCAGTTTTCTTTCAGGCACACTCTTTGATCCTTATTCTGATGCCATCAAGAGTTTTAGATATTATTTAAATACTTCCAGTGTTTATCACTTTTCGATTTTCTCCTGTTGATGAAATCTGTTGTCTGACTGCATCATCACTGCGTCTCGCCTCCCAATGTTCACCTTTGTTTTGCTTTCTTCCTTCAGGTTGGGACAAGCACTCTTATGGTTACCACGGCGACGATGGCCACTCCTTCTGCTCATCCGGCACCGGGCAACCCTACGGCCCCACATTTACAACGGGCGACGTGATTGGCTGCTGCGTCAACCTCATTAACAACACCTGCTTCTACACAAAGAATGGCCACAGCCTAGGTGAGTCCAGCTCTGGTCCCC
>VMRN01000074.1:58994-81267 GCA_010277015.1 Poeciliopsis turrubarensis
GCTCTGGTCCCCGCTCTGGTCCCAGCTCTGGTCCCCGCTCTGGTCCCCGCTCTGGTCCCCGCGCTGGTCCCCGCTCTGGTCCCCCCGCTCTGGTCCCTGCTCTGGTCCCCACTGTGGTCCCTGCACTGGTCCCCGCTCTGGTCCACTGTAGGATCCATAACTACGTTCCTGTTTCACTGGATGCATTTACTTCCTGAAACCAAACAGCTGCGTCTTTCTCTGTGTTCTGTGCTGCTGGGAATCTGGTGAAAAGGCTGAATCTGCACCGGCTGCAGGAGAGAATCACATGTTTAAATGTGTTTAAGCTGAACATCAGGATTTATTGTTTGGCATTAAGCGAAACTGTCTGTGTATTTACACAAAACAATAATTGTGGGTGCAGATGAAGTTGATTTGGGTCCACTCTAAGGAACAAACAGCTGAGCTGCACTGACCCCTGGGTCTCTTTACTGCAACCCAGATAGCGCTGCATCCCTCCATGATGTGCTGATTGTCCTGGTCACATGCGCTGCTGCCTGCAGCTCTGTTCAGCTCAGAAAGGGACAGATGGTAATGCTTGTCGTCGTCTTGAAGCTTTTAGCCTCAGATCAAATCGGTCGGAGCTCGTTTTCTCTCTGAAATTCATTTCCAAAAAAAACCTAAAACTCCCTGAAGCAAAGTTACTGTGAAGACAAATAAAATGGCTGGAGCTCCAACTCTTTAAAACGTTTAAAGAATTGATCATGTTTACATCAAATAGTCACATTTTCTTCTCATCCTTCAGCTCATATTTGCAGCAGTGATACAAACCAGACACAAACTGGTTTAAACCCAGTTGGTTAAATGTTAAACTGGGAACTGCACCAGGGTGTTTCTGCGGCGAAGACGACTCTGGTTTCTCCTGAACAGACTCCAGATTTCCAGATAAATTTCTCTTCTGTAGAAATCTGTGTTCAGCTGCAAACCAGATTCTTCTCATAACTGAGACAGTCTACCTGGTTTGCACAGCTTTGATTAAATTAAGCTACAGCTGAAAGATAATGATCCCATGTAATCAGACTGAGGCCTTCTGCTGCTTTCCGACATGGAGAGGAAACCTTTGTTTACGCTTTCTGTTTTCTCTCTGCAGGTATCGCCTTCACAGACTTGCCAGTAAGTACCAGCCTCTGTTGCTTTTTCTTCTTTGCTAATGGTTTATTTGTCTGTTTCAAGTCTAAAACAATGTTCTTTTCTTGATGCATCAATAATTTGCTTGTATTTTGTGGTTTTTATGACGACTTGAGGGAGTTTTGGTTCAGAGGATGTTTTGCGTTCTGGTTATTGACCTCTGGCTCTGGTCAGCTGTTGGGTCACAATGTGCTGAGATCCACAAGCTGGAAGTGCTGAATTTTTTATGAATCCTTTTTGTTTTATTTATTAATATTTTCAGTTTTTTGATTAACTAAAAGCTCTTTGCGCTTCATTATTTACTAGTTTTTTTCTTCCCAGGGATCATTTTTACGTGACAACTAACTTTCCTTAGTTAATAGTAAAAGTGCTCATTATTTAAATTACTCAAGGGCACGGGTTGTGTAAAAAATTGTGAATAATGCAAAATATTTTGCTTAAAAGTAGTTTCCCAGGGACGAGAAGGTGAGACATTAATAATGGCTTTATAGATGTATCACAGTTTTCTGAATTGTCCCACCTCCAGCGATCAGAGAGATTTGATCATAATACTGAAATGTAATGGTATTTTTGAGATAACTGAGTTTTTATCTTTTCAAATCAAAAGGAGCTTTCAGAAATCATAAACTATGTTTAAAGACGGAGAATTGGTGTAAAATAATTTGGTTTAAAGTTGAACTTTTGAGTAGGAGCCCACTGAAAAATGTTAATTTTCTGTTATTTATTCAAGAATAAATCCTTCACATATTACTGATTGTTTGGTATAAAATGACCTGCTTTGTTAATTACCTATTTTTTCTCTCCCTTTACTTTAAAAACAAATTACAAAGGAGAACAATATTTCCAAAAAGTTTATTTTATTTCTTAAAAGTCCAGGTTAACAGAATCTGTCATGAACTATGGAAGCCCAGAGGTGACAGTTTCTCACCAGTCAGTCAAAATTCCTACTTAAACAATTGAAAAGTGTTTGGAGCCTCTTTAACGTTAATTTATAAGTCAAGTTGACGTTAACTTGATGGTGGAATAATGTCTCTTTGTATTTCTGCTTTATGCAGAAAACTTGATGCGCGGCATGAAAACAGGGAAGTTTTTCTGCTCCCCAGCTTGCATTTAAAATAAATCATTTTATTCTTCAAATTGTGGTAATAAATGTTGGAATCTTTATTCTGTATAATTTTGATATATTCTGAAACCTTAGGCTCCTATTCTTGTTTAAGTCAGTTGAGTTGCTGGTAATGACAGATTTATGAGTCGTGATCAAATCAAAGCAGCTCCAACCTAAAAGAGGCAAAACGGGGATTTCATTACTGCAGATTATAAAAATATTAATGTTGGTATGTAGCGGCACCATGTCATAAGTAACTTTTTCCAGAAAAATAGACATGAATTTCATATGAGTATGAAAGACCCCAGAGGATCACTGCATGATCCAGTGGGAATTAGTCTCTAATTTCCACTGGAAACAAACATCATTCAACTGAAAGTTTAGAGGTTTTATTGCCCTTTTTCACTCCTCCTCCTGCTTTGTTATGGTGAGGAACTCCCACACCGAGCAGGCCGAGGTTCCTTTGACATTCGTGCGTTCATTAACTGAGCTGAGAACGAGGAGGGGTTTTTCTGGGGTTAAAACACAGAGTCTGTTTTCTCAGAGAAGAAGTGGCCTTGGCCCCAACAGTCATCTATTGAGCTGCACAACAGACTTGGCTCTGAGCCTGACATTCATGTTCCTCCAGAGTTGTGCAGTGAAGTGCGTCACCTCGGCACGGCTGACCTTTCTGGCAACTGATCCGTGACAAAGACGAGTGTGATGGAGACACGACCAGCTTTTACTCACTGCATTTATGCTGCATTCGATTTTATTTCAGGAGTCCATCTTGTTCTGGTTGGAAAACCAGTCAGATTTGTTATTGTCTGAGCTGTTAGCAAACCAAAACTGTGTCCGTCTGTTTATCTCACTTCTAATGAAATAAATACTTAGATTAAGGTTGTTTTTATGCATTTCTTATTCTGTAGTTTTGTGTTTTTTTTTTTTTATTCCTCGACATGCCAACGAGATGAAAATGAGCCGTCTGGCTATAATCTCATGTATTTATGTGTTCATTAATGTGTGTTGTCCCATTTTTAAAACAAATGTAAACAAGTGAAGCTCATGTGGTATGATGAAAAGCAAACTAAGTTGCAAATATGCAACTTTTTGTATTTTCTGCATAGCAGCCATATTGGATTCTGAACCTCCAGCGTTCCCAGTCTGAATTCCCACTATGCCAAGATTCCTCCTGGGATCTCGGAAACTCCCACACCTAATCTTTGACTGCAGATGTTCCTGTTCTAATTTTAAGAAACTGTAATTCCTGCCTGATTTATTATTAAAAGCTGGGTTTCTGAATTTGAAGTGCGTCTTTGAAATGTCGCAAAAAAAAAATTCAACTTTCTTGTTCCATCTACTGGTTTGGAGAGAATCAACCAGAATACAGAAAGTATCTTCATATGTTGATGCGACGCATGTCTGAAATAAACAGGAAGGAGAGGTTGCTAAGTAGCATGGCGCGCACAACTCTGGAGAGAAAAAACTGAAATTTTAAAGTTGAAACTTCTCCACATCAGAACAAACATTCAGCAAATATGTTTCCATCTTGCATTTAGCACATCAACTCTTCTTTGGAAAAGCCAAAAGAAAAGAATATATCTTGAATTTTTCTGTTTCCAACAATTTTTTTTTATTATTATTTTTTTTAATCCAATGCTTCAAAATGTGAACATAAAAAAAAAAGAAAGTTGAAGCAAAATTTTGTTATTTTCTGGATTTAAAACTAAAGATCCAGATTTTATTTAATTTTTTTTGTTGCAATTTCTTTTGTAAAATTTTAATTAGCAAAATGAAAAGTAATGTAGAAAATAACATGCATGTTTAAAGGACCTTTTATAAACCACAAAGTAGAGAAAACAAATAGTTATAGTGTGAAAACTTGATTAATTTTGCTTTTAAAAGGTTGATTTGTGTTCCCTAAATGTGCATCAGCATAAAGTTCACGTACATCTGAAGTTCTTTACAATATTACAGAGTTTCTACACCAAACATTTGTTTTTATTCTGTTTTTAAAAAATAATTACCACTCCTAACTATTTTCTTCTCATTTCTCAAAGTTTTATTTTTGGATTTTTTACTGAAAATATATGTATTTTCGGATTAGTTGTAGTGAAAACGTTATTTCCTCTGTTTTCCTCCTTCCTGTTTTTTCCTGTCATTACTTCCTGTTTTGATTTATTGTCCAGATTAAATTCCTAACAGTTTCCTCCACTTCTACCTACATTTAACCCGTCATGGCTGTGTGCGTCCTCTGCAGCCAAACCTGTACCCGACCGTCGGCCTTCAGACGCCAGGCGAGGTGGTGGATGCAAACTTCGGCCAGCACCCGTTCGTTTTTGACATCGAGGACTACATGCGAGAGTGGAGGACGAAGATCCAGGCCCAGATCGACAGATGCCCCATCGGAGAGCGGGAGGGCGAGTGGCAGTCCATGATCCAGAAGTAAGGGGGTTAAAACGCCAAACTCTTCCCGTTTAAACCTTTTCACTGCTTTAGGATCCTTTTCTGATGTTTTGGAGGAACCGGCTTCATGTAAAAACTGATGGGACAGTCAGAATTCAAATCATTGATCATAATGGCTGTTTTTAGTTGCTGATATTTGACGGTTATGTCTGTTTGCTTTATTGTAATATTTTCCTAAAGTGGGCGGCTTCTCACCCCGCCTTCATCGTTTCTGTTTTACAGTGGAGACATCACACTGCAAAAACACAAAGTATTCTCAGTCTCATTTCTAGTGCAAATATCTTAGTATTGAAAAGAGAAAAAATGTCTAACTGTTCAGCAAGACATGGGAGCTTTTTAAGTCAATAATTTATTAACACTGATGAAAAATTATTAGTTTCACTGGCAGATCATCTCACTTATAACAAGATTTTCTTCCCATGTTATAGTTGAAACAGTGTGAAATAATGGGATAAATACTTGAACAAATTTGAAATAAAACATTTTTGAAGTGACATGAAGAAGCAGTTGAAGGTTTACTCACCTTTGAACCCGTGCTGCTTGTTGACACACAAAATGACTGCCAGCTGACTGCTGTGACGGGTATTTATCACTTTTGCTTCTGTCAAAACTTTTTCCTGCTTTTGACCAAACAAAAACATCTTCATCAGATATAATATGTCTTATGTGTAAGATTTTCTAATATGTTCCACTAATGATGCAGTTATATGCTAATTTAATGAAGCGTCAGCCTTTAAACTCACTGACTGTTTGAACATTTCATTTCTCCGTCTAACCTGTCATTTCAAACATCATAAACTTTTACTGATTCCTGCAGAAACATCAGATGTTTTAAGTGTTTCTGGGGAGATTTAGCAACATGCCGCTACATTTCTCTGTTCTCTGGCTCGACTACATGGGGGAGTTGTTGATGAATTTTTTTTTTTTTTAAAGATCATGAATAGTTGTGATTCATCCTGAAGCAGAAGATTAAACCACTGAAGCTAAACAATCAGAGGAGGAAACAAAGAAATTGTTCTGTTCTGGGTGTTTCAGAGGTTCTTTGTTCCGTTTCCTGGTTGTTAAAGAGTTTGATAACTTTTTCCTGGTCATTATGTTGTAGCTGGAGTTGAGCATTACCAGCCTGCTGCTGTTCAGATGACATGAATTCAGTCTGATGTTGTCAGACCTGCTGGACTGATGGGATTAGTCTGCTGCTGCAGTGACGACTGGTCCTGAACGGATTAAAATCTCCATTTGGTGCAGATTTCAGCTGAAGGGAGGCAGGCTTTGGTTTTCAACAGCTTTGCAGGCTGGATGCAAACAGACAGCATGTTTTAGCAACACAAAGAGGGAAACTTTTTGTTTTTAAGAGAAGACTCTGAAAAACGTAAGAAATCAGCTGGTCAGTTTAGTTGGAGTCAGAAAACAACGTGGAAGTGAGAACAAATGCAGACTTTCCTTTGCTAACAAACGGACTTCCTGTTTTTAATGAGTCTGTTTTTCAGCTGTAATGTGCTTCAAGGTTTCCTGTTGACTAATGGAAAAGGTTCAATCTAGTTTCTGCTTTCAGTTTCATTCTTTTTAACTCAGAAAATCTTTTCATGAGCTTTGAGGTTCTGAAATGGTAAAATAAATTCATGAGTGACATGAAAGTAGCTTCATTTCCTGGTGATGGTAAAATAATTCAACTACAGCCTCTAAAGATCGGTAAACTTTAATTTCTAACAAGCATTTAGTACTGGAAGTGGAAGACGTTTCACTAGATCTAAAGGAGTTTCATCGGGTCGTACTGGTCTCTAACCGCTGAGTCTGTCTGGTTTCTCTGCAGAATGGTGGCTTCATACCTGGTGCACCACAGCTACTGCGCCACCGCCGAAGCCTTCGCCAAGTCCACCGACCAGGCCGTGCACGAGGAACTCGCCTCCATCAAAAACAGACAGAGTGAGTGTCTCCTGGTTTTATCTGAAATCTGGGTGCAGCTCAGGAAATGTTCTCTTCACAACACAGAGAAACGAGAAATGTCGTTTTCTCCTGTCCGACACACCTGGTTCAGGTAACCGGTTCTCCTGGTGCTTCCACTGAATCCTGCTGACGGCTCAGATATTTAACGCAGTTCAAGTGGCTGCCTGGAGTCCTTGAAAATGCTGGAATTTCAATTCTGTGTTTTTGAACATGTTTAATATTCAAACGACGCAGTTTTGTCATAAAATGCAACGTGTGATAAAAAGCCTAAATGTACATTGTTTGTTTCTCTTGTGTGACGCTAAACTTTTCTTCCTTTAGGTCAGTTAAAATTACCAGAATATTCTCCACTGGATAACTTCAACTTTCTTGAAAAGCTCTTAAATTTTGAACGAACTGTGATTTAAATCAGTTTTGAAACGTGTAAAACATGAACAGGTTTGTAATGGAAACGAAGTAAATGTCTCCTCCAGCACTGACTGACGTGTTTGTTGGTTGCAGAGATCCAGAAGTTGGTGTTGTCGGGTAGAATGGGCGAAGCCATCGAGACCACCCAGCAGCTGTACCCCAACCTCCTGGAGAGGAACCCAGACCTCCTCTTCATGCTCAAGTACGACTCAGAGGAGCTTTTTCTGCTAAATAACCGAAATGCATGCAGATCCTGATTCTATGCTCAGACCAGAACTTCTCCTGATTTTATATTTTTTGTCAGCAGCATCAGTAGTTTAAATGTCGTCTCGTTGATCGCCCCTCTGTGTCTCCAGGGTGAGGCAGTTCATAGAGATGGTGAACGGGACGGACAGCGAGGTCAGGTGTCTCGGGGGACGCAGCCCCAAGTCTCAGGACAGTTACCCCGGCTCCCCCCGGCCCTTCAGCAGCCCCAGCCACAAAGCCAGCAGCTCCCAGCCCTACCTCACAGGTACGCCCCCTGCTGGGCGCGGCAGGTTTTCTGCTTATCGTTTAGGATCCCCATCCGCTGGGCTTCACATACAACGCATGACGCATTTAACATAACACAGCCATACAAACATTAATTACAACAAAAAATACATTATTATTCTCTGCTTGTTGAGAATATTAGTGGAGCTAATGCCATGACTTTTAGCCACATGGAGAACCAACTGAGGGAAATAAAAATAAGTCTACAGTTACAGAAATAAGATTTGCTGTTTAATTAATTTTCAAGCTTTTTCTTTTTTTCCTCCTCAGGGTTTGACAGCAACTGCTGTAACGGCGTGACGTCCAATAAGAGCCACAGCTCCTCCCCCCTCAGTCACAAGCCCTGCCCCCCCAGCTCTGGCGCCGCCCTGCAGGGCTCTGACGTCAGCCTGAACGGCAGCCGCAGCCAGCAGCCCATCACCAGGTACGACCTCTGACCCCTCTTCAGTCCTACAGCATCACTCTGTCTGGTGGCGGAGTGATGCTTCACAGAGGAATTATTTCCACTTTAAATGATCTCAGGTTTTTTTCTTGTTCTCACTCCACTTCCTGTTTCCCCTCAGTAACGATGTGGACATGGAGGTCGACCACTTCACCAACGGCATGACCGAGTCCTCCTCCAACGGCTTTCTGAACGGCACCTCCAAACACGCCACGGAGCCCGACGACTGCGACGCAGACATGGGTGGGTTTGACGCTTAAACGCAACATTCACCCTCCGTGCTGCTGCTGGTTTCTGTCTAGTTTCAGTCCTGATTAATGAAGCTTTCCGCGTGAGCAGCTTCTTTTCCAGCATCAAACTGTAACGACGAGCCGCTTGTAAGATACTCCACACACGACAAAACAACAGAAACCAAGCTTTACAGCTGTTTGGTCACAGCTGTAAAGCTTCTCCAAACCCTGGACTGTAAAAGCTCCAAATCACTGAGGTCAAATCTGCATGTCTTGCATGGCGGACCGGCTGCGGTTCTGCAGAGGTGGAGTCGGCCCAGTCCAAGAGGCAGCTGTGTGGCGGGAGCCAGGCGGCCATCGAGAGGATGATCCACTTCGGCAGGGAGCTGCAGAGCATGAGCGAACACCTCCGCCGGGAATGCGGCAAGAACTCCGCCAACAAGAAGATGCTGAAGGTTCGGAAACCGGACCCGGTTATTTACTGCGGTTCCTCTGATTATCCTCAACTACATGTCAACATTTTTACATTTCCTGCAGAAAAAGTGTTTTTACATTGAGAAAAAAAAGACATAATGCAACAAATATTTTGTGTTCTTTAAAATAAAACCAGAATATTTTTTTTTTTTATTGAAATCAGGAGTTTTTAAATCTATCTTGAGATTCAACAGACGACTAGAAAACATCCAGAACACGAGCAGCAACCAGGAAGCACAAGACTCTGATCCACCTGATGCTGCAGAACCTGGTCGTGTTCTGATGTTGGATCCGCTGTGTTCTGATCCGGTCTCTTCTTGCTGTGTCCTGCTGCAGGATGCGTTCAGCCTGCTGGCGTACTCCGACCCCTGGAGCAGCCCGGTGGGCTACCAGCTGGACGCCGTTCAGAGAGAGCCGGTCTGCTCCACTCTCAACAGTGCAATATTAGGTAGGTCCGTTCTGACCGGGCCGGAACCGGGGGGTCCTCTCTGCTCTTATAGAGCCTCAGATATTAATTATTTCACTAATTGATTATTTGGATGATTGATCAGAAAATCTGGCACATTCAGATTTTCCTTTAACAGCTTCAGTTTTATCAATTATTTTTTTCTTACTCCTCTAAAGATCAAATTTCTCTGAAAACTCTGCATGATGCAATAAATTGGACATTAATCTGGAGTTATGTTATTATAATTCATTGTTTTTTTTTTCTTCTTCTGTGTTTTTGTCTGCAGAGACTCACAACCTCCCGAAGCAGCCCCCCCTGGCTCAGGCCGTGGGCCAGGCCGCCCAGTGCCTCGCCATCATGGCACGAACTGGCATCGGCTCCTGCGCCTTCGCCGCAGTGGACGATTACCTGCACTAGCCACATGTACACACACACACACACACACACACACATTCTGAAGGCTCACACAGAAAGCTTCCTCCCCTCTCTGCTGGAGAACCCGGCGAGGTCAGAGGTCGTTTCTGGATGGACCTTCAGAGATCGCCACATTAAAATGAACCGACCACCTCCATCGTCGTAAATAATAACCTTCACCCTGGTCTCTCAGAGGCGGCCATGTTTGCATCCTCCTGACAGGGAGAGGAAGTGGGGGTTTGGCTTTCAAAATAAAAGAAGTACTCTGAGAGGCGAACTCGTGACTCGAAGCCGAAACACAAAAAAACCTGGATCAAACTTTTAAAAAAAAAATAAAAATTGAGCGCTGAGGAAAGCGCTCCGCCGCAGCCAATCGCAGCCCTCCACCCTCTCTGCACCCCCTCCCTCCACTCACCCCGGGACGCGGCCCGGTGCTTTGGACTCGGGACCTCGAGGAAACCGGACAGAATCTGCAAGTCTCGACTTTCCCGTTTTTAATCATCTGTTTAGTTTTTTTTTTTTTTTTTTTGAGCAGTTTGCGGGTAGGGGGCGCTGTGGAGGAGGGTCTCCTGCCGCCTCTTGTTTGGTTTTAGTTTGTTTGTTTTCCCAGGTTTACAAGGCATGGTGCAGACCATAATGATGATTATTATTATTATTCTAATTATCATTATAATTATTGTTACTTGCATCCACAGTATATTTGTTGAGCGCCAGCCAGAGCGAGTTCCACCGACTTATTATAATAAAGGTCCCGATTCCACCGACTCCCCAGTGACCAGCGTGTGTACATGTAAACGTTTCTATATTACAAAGTGGAAATATATCAATAGAGCGACATATTTAGTTACCAAAATAATAAAAAACGAGAGAGAAACCTTTAATACTTTTCCTGACACCAGCAGACCCCTGAAGCAGGCTGGTTGTGTCCAGTTTTTTCTATTTGGGTTTCTGAGCAGGCAGTAAAGGGACGACTACATCAGGCCCAGAGCTCTCGGCTGTGAAGCTGTTTCAAGCCAACGTTTGTTTTCCTGCTTTCTTTTCTGCTTTTAGACCCCGAAGAACTCAGGAGCCAGAGTTACGTTTAGTTTCTCCTCCAACCAATCAGCTGATGTGGGCCTCATATCCGACACATAAACCCGGTTTGGATCAGAACCGGCAGACCTGAGGCCTGTACTCCCAGGCAGGATTACTGTTTAATGGACTTTAAGCTCCACATTCTTTCCAAGAAAGAGCGCACTTCCACCTTGATTATTTAAAAAACATGCAAAACTGTAGAGAAATCAATAACTAAACATCTCTTGAAACCTTAAACCAAAGTTAATTTAATCTGATTTTACAAGTTCAAAACGTGGTTAAAAGAAATTATTTTAAAAAATCCCACTGGATCTGCAGTTAGTTGTTCTTAATCTCTTACATTATTAGGAGGATCTGAAATTTACCAAAATAATCTAAACTTTTCCAAATATAAAAATTAATTACAGATTTTGCTCCCAAACTAACTTAAGTATTTTCCAACTGCCTAAAATATAAACTAGAACAAATTCAACATAAATGGCCACAATGTGTAACAATGTGATAAAATTTGGCTTCAAAATAAAATGTCACTAAAACTGCATTATGCAATTAATGCAGGATGGAATAAAATCATAGGAACCATCATCACATTTTGTGCCGATTAATTCTTTGTAATAATGTGGCACATTATTTAATAAACCACAAACCAGAGTTTGTGTTCATCTTGATAATGTTTCCGATAAAAAATTGTTTAAATTCAAATTTTGGACAAAAATGTTGAAGTTTTGCTCATTTAGTTTTCAGACTCAAAATACTTCATGTCAATTTTAATATGTTGTTCAAATGAGAAACTTTTGTTTTAAATGCGTTTTTCATCTTGTAACGATCCTGATGGTTCTGGACCCGTCACCGTCCTCTGCAGGGCCAACAGGAGTTACTGTTCACTTTCTAAAATCTGAGCTTTTCTGCTTTCATTTTTTGATTGGAGAACAGCATCATGTTGCGTTGGTTTTTAATAAAATGAATCATTTCCATTGATGCTGTTTAAATTCATCCATAACAACTTTAATTAAATATGTAACAAAGATGAAGTTAAACCAGTTCAAAAACGTTAAAAACAATTAAAGTTCGAGACTGAAGAGTGAAATGTGGAAAGAAAAATGATACAAACTTTGGATTTGTTCAGGGTTTTAGATCCTGGAGATGTTTGGAAGAAGAGAATAAAGTCTAGATTCATTTATGGGGAAAAACTCAGAAAAACTTCAGTTTGACCAAAGATTAACGCTGAGCCAAATGGATCAGAACCACAAGCAACCAGAACAGAATGAGAGGTAAAATGATTCAATCAAAAGTCGTATGTGAGCTTTTTTGATCGTTTTTGCTCCATAATTGATTAAATCTTTAACAATCGAGAAATTAACGGATATATGATGATTAAATACATAAAGCTTTGAAAAATTAGAAGTCTGAGAGACATGAACGGAGGAATTTAGTTTTTAGTTACTGAAGGTGCATCTCAACAAAAACCAACATTAAATATAATTTTATTCTGAATATTTAACAAAAACATAGAAATAACAAAAACAATGAAAATACTAAGAGTTCCTCTTAATCCTGCTCACAGGTACAGATCTCAGGTCTGACAGTTGAAGCAAATCCAAAGGAAATTCATGAAGGATATTTTAGCTTTGAGGTTTTAAAATCGCAATTTGAAGATCATGAACATCTGAATTCATCAGCTCCGAGTCCAACGCAGCGTAGATCTAGATGAGCCTTTTATATAGAAGCAGCAGCTCCAGAAAAATGAAACCATCTCTTCTTTGAGTCAAACATCCAGTTTCTGACTGCAGTGATGAGATTTAGCCGACTGGAAAGCACGGCGGTGGCAGTATCATGTTCTGAAAACAACAGGAGCAGGAAAAAACAAACCATTTCTAAAACCGACGGGTCGCTCGAGAGTTCAGCGACTTTAAACCAATCAGTTCTGGAAGGAGACGACTGCTGCGTTTTCATTCGTCTGGTTCCCAGAACTCATCCAGGTGGAACTAATCTGTTCTGTATCATCTTGTTTTCCTCTTTTTTATCCTTATTTTTTGCAGCTCACAAGCAGTCAGAAAAAAAATCTTTAGACGAAGTGTCTGTTGTCTCTTTCTGAGTAAGGTCTGAACCTATGCATGCCATAGTAAAGTGGTGGTAAGATCCAGCTAGATGTCTCCTTTCTTTCGGTTCTCCTCCTTTTAGCCAGGAAGATGTCAACCAGTAAGTTGTCCACTGCTGACTGTGTGTCCATTGGAGATGATTAAAAAATGTGCAATTTGTGTGAGGGTGAAAAGATTTATATTAAAAACAACCATGATGATGATGAGAGCAACTTGTGTGGCTGCTGCATGAGGCTGGAAGCGAGAACTCTGCTCCATTTAATCCCAGAAATAATCCAGAAAATCAGCTTTGCATGAAATCAGACCAACGATTTTAACGAAGATGTTGCTCTTCTGAAAATACTACAGGAAAACTCACTTGTTAAAATTGAGTTTTTTTCTGAATTGCTGTGTTGCCAGAAATCTTAGTAGTTTGAGTTGTTGCTCAGTTAGCATCAAGCTAACAGACATTTCAGCTACAATGCTAAAATATATTTTATAAATCTGTCTGTGTATCAATGGATGTTTGGACTGACAGATGAATTACGGTCAAACTGATGGATAAAACTATTTAAAGGGGAAATATTAACATTTTCTTGTAGTTTTCAAACTTTCATGCTGAAGGTTAATATTTGCTAAAATGCTGCTGCAAGATTCCAGGATTTCCAACTTCTTGAACCAATTTTTAATAAACTGCAGAACTTTATGAATTAGTTGCAATTACCCAGAACAAGAATGATGGTAAAATAAAATTGTCCCTGAAATTATTGTGATAAACTGTTAATATTTTGGAAGCATTTTCAGGTAACATACTGACATAATTCAAGTTCACTCAAAGACTGAAGGCTGCAAAATATTACAACTAAAAACAGAAATAAATATACGTACAACTGAAAGCACAAATAATCAATGATTAATCACCTCAATCATTGATTATTGCGACACGCTAACTAACAATTGTATGGCTCAATGCTGGAATGAAAAAAAAAAAAAAAATGGAGTCCAAAAATATTCATACCCCTGGAAGATTTAAAGCAAAAAGTCTGAAATACTAGATTATGGTGGTTTAAAGTACCGTCCAGCAAGGACATTAAATATTTTCCATCAATAAAAAATAAGATTTTGATAAAAGTATAATTTCACCTTTAATGTTAAAAAATATTTACAGGTCATTAGCAGAACCATTAGAGCATTTCTCCATGCAAAGCTTCTGGTCCTGAAACGAGGCTTAAAGTCCATCCAGATTTGTTTTTCTGAAACTTTCAGTTCAGGTGAAGAAGCTCCAGCAGATTCTTCCTCCAGATTTCTGACGGCGGCCATGTTGGATGACTCACGGCGGTTTCAATCCCGACACTCCGGTCAGCTGGTGGGAATCTGCTGCTTGTGGATCCACCTCTTCTTCAGCTTCTCTGCTTTAGCTTTTCTCTTACAGGCTGCAAAAATCAGAGCAGAGGTCAAATGAAGGTCATTACAGTTAAAAATAAAAACATTGAAAAAACATTTTAACTGAAATAAAAATGGTAATTAATGGGGAAAACCTAGAACTGGAACTACATCATGCATTTGTAAAACAAAACCAAACTGAAATTATATATAAAATATCTTCTGTTTTTGAATCAATTTATTAGCCTTTCAAATTGAAATGAAATTGATTTATTCTTCCCAACACAACCAGTTTGCATCAGCTGTCGGTAAATTACAGCCTCCTTCCTCCAAAATAGTGACAACAAAAGTTAACAAAACTCCAGGGTTAGTTTATTGTTGAACAAATGTTTTGAAAATTGTAATTTTGGTTTATGATTCATTACCCAGTCGATGTAAACATGATCAGAATACATTAACACTTTGACCCTGACCCTAAAAATGACCCAGTATGAAAGAAATAAATAACGCTATAACTAATAAAAACTCAACTGAAACTAAGCAAAATGTAACTAATAAAAACCAGCAGAGGCACGACAAAAAGTCACAATAAAATAAAACTAAACAATAACGAAAAACCCTAAACTATTGAATTTATAACATTGTTTGCGGCTCGTTAATCGTGTTTTTGAACGCACCCCAGTCCTTCGTAACAAACTGCACGGCTGCACTCTTATCCGCCCTCGTCTTGTTCTGCAGGGACAGCATCTCGTTATCTGGCAGGAGGAAAACAAAGCGTGAGCCTGAGAGTCTGGAGGTCAGCCTCAACGCAGAGGATGTCCCCGCCGTGTCCCCAGTGGGACGTCCAGATGGACGCCTCAGAGACACGAGGTGGGATGTTTCTGTAGCAAAGCTCAAATTGAGACAGATCATCGTCTTTGCAGACTTCTGCCACAGAGTGTAGCTTGCACTTTTAAGTTTTACCAAATAAAAACTGAAAACAGTTGTCAGAGGATTCATGTCAGAAAATCCAGAAAAATCTCAACAATTTCTGGGTTTGAATCACTAAAGTCTGACAGGATCGTCTTCTTACTGGAGCTCCTGCAGCTTCCCGGTCCGTACAATCTGGACTGGATGAAATCCTCCGCCGCCAGCCGCTGGTAGTCGCTCTGCCCTCGATCCGTCACCGTGGAAACCGTGTAGCTCCCCTTCAGGCTGCGAGGCAGAGCAGCAGAGGAAAGACGTTAATCTGATCCAATTTATTTAAAATGAGCAGAAATCTGTTAGGATGCAGGAGAGTTCCTCATTTCACTTCCTGGATTTTAACAAATGTTTTTATGCATCATCAGACTAACAGGTTTTTTTCCTACTTTCTGACTCCTGTTGGTTTCTTTGTCTTCCTCTTCTTCTTCTCTTCCTCTTCATCTGAGTGAGAACATCATGAATTAGTGATTAATAGACATTAATATTTACAATCCAACAGGATTACACCGTACCTTTATCCTCAGCCTGTATCTGTTTCCTGAAAGAAAAAATAATAATTTAAATGTCGTGTGAAACGACAAACGGTTGAATGAGTCCAGGACGTTTACTCACTTTGAAGGAACCGAGTCGATTTCCTCCAACACATCGGCTGAGAGGAGTCTCTTCTTCTGTGAGGACAATGGACTAAATGTTTAAAATATTGATTTAATGTTTCTTTATACTCTACGAAAAGGTTTTCGTTTTAAAAAATTAATTGAAAAATAAACTTTGAAGGAGTTAAAATCAAGATGAACTATAACCAGTATCGTTTATCACAATTTTCAGTTTCACAACTAGATGGTTTCCTGAAATCATGTGCCTATATAAACTGGTTAATTTAATGAAGACACTTTTTTAATAAAATACTTTTGTAGGGTTTTCCCTTATCTTTTCAAAATAAAATATTAAAATTAAAAATAAATTAGATATAACACTGTCTAAATATTGTATTTTTAATGTAACAAAACCCACTATTGAGGTTTGTGCTCCACTTTGCAGTCATGGAGTACAAATGAACTCCTAATTTATATAAAAATTAAATATTTATGATGCAGCAAAGAAACGCATGCGAGAAGAACAAAGTTAAACAGACCTTCTGTTCCTGGAAAAACTCTTGTCTCTTCCTCCTTTTCTCCTTCAGCAGCTCCTTCTCTCTTGAAACATAAAACAATTGAATTGGTACAAACTCCAATAAGTTTAACACATGTCTAATTATTACTAAAATCAGTTAAATTAGACGCTGCCGATGAAACGAGTAACTTAAAATAAATCTGAATGTCTTATAAAATTGATCTTTCAGTCTTAATTCTGGTTATTAATCAGAGAAATTTCTAAAAGATGAAATGTATTGAACGGAGTTCTGCGACTCTGTGTAGCTTCGGAGCTAACTGGTGTTAGCCACCTTCTGGCCGTGTCCAGCGCCAGCTTCAGGCTCTCCACGGCCCGGGCCTTCGAGTCCTCAAAGGTTACTTCCTCCGGCGCCTCGTCGTCGCTAGAATCCAGCGCAAAGTTGAAATCATCGCCACCTTTTACATTTTCTGCCTTTTTCCCCAAAGAGGCGCCTTTCCCACGTTGTTTCTTCGCCATGTTGTCCATGCCTGTCGGCTCCCACGGAAGTGACATCATCTCTTCGCGCAGCAGCGTGATGTTGAACAGAAGGCAAGTGGGAAACTTTTGCCCCCTAACGGCGAAAATAAGAACTACAGTAGAAAAAAGGTTTTTCATTACGTTAAAATATTTATGAAGTCATTTATTTTCCATTACTTAGAAGTAGTAGTTTTTATACCAGTTGGTTTACATATATTTGTATTTTCAAAAATATATTTTAATATATTGAAATTAATAAAACCCAAAGTGATTTGTTCCGTGTGTTCTTCCCTCCTCTCCAGGTCGTTATTATAAGAATTTGCTATTAATAATTAATCTTGTTAAATAAAGAAATAAAATAAAAAACTATTTAAAGTCAAATAATATTCGATAGAACTACAAACCAGTTTCTCTGATGTTGAATGTGTTATTTAAAAAATGTATACAAAAATAATATGAAAATGCACATTTCTAAAATGAGTACAATTTATTTCACATTAATTATAATTCTTTATATCAACATATAGCTAGATTTTTTTAAAATTAGATTCAATAAGAACATGTAAAAGTTGCATTCACATCTTTCTTAATTCATTTACGCTCAGATTTTCCTCATTAAAGAGTAAAAAGTGTTATTTTTCAAGATGTTGATAAACCTCTTGAAAAATTCTTTTTTACATTTTTTAATTTGTTTTTCTTATTTTATTTCACTACGTTGATGACTGCAACTTCTCGAATCCATGCTTTTATTCTGAAAGCTAAATAACTCTACCGGAAGCTGTAGCTTATTTATTAACTTGTCAGACCGCTTCCATCATCAACTACCACCGGAGCGAATAACGGGACTCCGGGCAAAATGCACCGACTCTTGCTAGTGTTTGTGGCCGCCGTCGGGGTTTCCGGGTTCGGCCTCCCGCGCCTGGACGCCTCCCGGGCGGTGGAGCCTTGCGATGCCCCGCTGCAGTGGGAGGGAAAGTGGGTGTTGTACGACCACAGCACGGGCAGAAACAGCCGGGCCGCGGTTTCCTACGACGGCCAGAACCAGCGGATCCGAGTCCTGCAGCAGCACAAGAAGCACACTCCCTGTCAGAGGTACAAGCAAGTCCTGGCTGGGTGGCGAGTTTTAATCTATTGCAAATGCTCAAAAAAATATCCATCTCATATTTTTTATTTTAAATGATTAAAGTTAATATATACATTTTATCAATTTAAAATATCTGGAAAAAGACCAAATTATTTAATAAAGTTGAATTAGGTCATATTTCCAATGTCACTGAACTAGTTGGTGTTTTTGTTGTAGAAAAAATATTAAATTAAATATTTTGGCAACATGTTGAATAACTAAAAAACACCAGTATTTATTCACCTATTGCATAAACATCAGAGCAACAAATAACAAAGTATTACAAATTGTGAGAAAAATTCCTGTTATATTATTGAAGAATAAAAATCAATCCTGTTGTTTAGAAATGAACAGAAGGAGCAGCATTATAATAATAATAATAAAAAAAACTTTATTTTGGAGTTGATTCATTAATAATTGCTGGGTCACAAATGAAGATACTTCTAAACGTGAATTAGTCGTAAACCAAGAAGAGGTTTTAATGAATCTGTTTTAGAGACACAGATAAGCTTCAATTATGAATCTTTTTTCTCCAAAATCTTTTATTTATCCACCAGATTTTCCACTATGGAACATAAAACAGAACAAAGTTGTAACATCAAAATCTATAATTATCAGCACTAAAACAAGCAGTTAAACTGATTGTGGCTCTGTGGTAGAGTTATTTTAAAGTTATACGACTGAATTATAATGCTGGAAACAAATTTAAAAATCAACTAATTAGAAACATTTTGCACTGAATGAAAATGACTAATAATATCCCCAGAACATCAATATTTATTTTATTTTATAACTTTGACCACTGTGGGTGTTTACATAAAAGCTGATCGATCAAAATAATCACTTTCTTATGGGTTATTATCTTTTAAGATAGGATTATTACTGTTATTATATGAATTAATATGAACTAAGAATTTGCTAATATTGTGGCAGGTAATAAATAATAAGTAATAAATTACTCTATTTTCTACTTAGGAGGAAAATAAACTGATTATTTTGCCTATAGTTTGGGGTTCATTCTTATTTTGTTTTATTATTTTGCTTCTTTTTATTGGATTCATTAAATGTCTGTTTTTACGCGCTACGGTGAATAAATGTTTTCATCATTATATGAGGAAAAGTGAAAAAGTTGAAGAAGTTTATCAAATAAAAATACATAAAATCTATCTCATTTTTACTTAATTTTCTTCCCAAAGGAAAAACAGATATTGATTGATTATCAATCAGTATTGATAATCAATAATCAATATTGATTATTATTGCTCACTTACTATAATATAAGATTTTTTAGTTTGTAGTTTTACATGTTTATCACCTGGCTTCCCTTTTTCTTTTTATTCTGCTCGTATGAAGCCATGTTCAGACCTCAGCCGGCTGCGTTTCTGCAGAGTCTGTTGTCTAATAATCAGCGGCGCTGCAGGAGTAAACAAGCACAAAGTCTCTAACTCTGCGTTGTGAAACGGCGTCTGGCTGATAAACAAAGGCTCAGGCTGTTTAATCAGCGTTAGTTTACTTAGTGTGCAGGTTTGACATCACTGCACTCAGTTCCCAAAAATATATTGCACTGCAGAGAACTAACATTTGCACCTCAAATTTCCTTCATTTTCTTGTATTTGCAGGTTTTTTGAGTACATCTACCTGTACCAGAGCAAGGTGATGTTCCAGATCGACCAGAAGACCAAAGAGTGCTCCAAGGTGGCTCTGACCGAGGCCTGGGATCCCTTCGACATCCCCATAAACTCCACCTTTGAGGATCAGTACTTCATCGGAGGCCCCGGGGACAACGTGGAGGTGCAGGAGTGGTCGGACAGGAAGCCGGCTCGTCGGCGTAAGAACGCCGGCCCACGCTTAAAAAACAGAAATCTGGGAAAATGAACCAAATGCTGAGTCACTGCAGTTGGTCAGAACGACTCCAAACTGAGCGAAAATAAATCAATAGATAATAACAGAAATAATACATAACAGTTCAAATGTGCACTGCAAAAACACAAAATCTTACCAAGTATTTTTAGTTAAGTTTTTTTGTGCAAATATCTTAGAACAGTTTAAAAAAGACAAAATGAACTTAAATGTAACATTTCAGCAAGATATAGGATTATAAGTCAATAATTCCTTATTATTGATGAACACTGGCAGATAAATTCACTTCTAACATGAGAAAAATGTCTGTTAAAATGAACTAAAACTTTTACATAAAAATTAAGGAATTATAGCTTTAAAACAAGCTCATATATCTTTCTTAGAAGTTACTTGTAAGTTAGTTTTGTCTTATTTTACTATAATAATTACTAGAAACTAAACTAAAAATACTTGGTAGGATTTTGTGGTTTTGCAGTTTCTAGCATGTTTTTGTAGCATTTTGCCCTTTAGCCTGCATGATATCAGTCCACCAGCAGAGGGCGACATTTGCGGATGGAAAATTAAACCGGCTCTGAAAACTCTGGCTGAATTTTCTGCTGTAGATCCTGTTGAAAGTGTTACAGGTTTCAGAATGAACAGCTCATCTCCTGGTCTTCGTACCGTCTGCTCATTTTCCCTCCAGATGAGTCCTGGGTTGGCGTTTACACCGTGAAGGATTGCTACCCGGTGCAGGAGACCTACACCAAGAACAGCACCGTCACCACCTCCACCCGCTTCCTCAGCCTGCAGCTGGGCATCAGCGACCCCAAAGTGTTCACTCCGCCCTCCACCTGCCAGTCGTCTCGGCCGGAGAGGATGGCCGAGTTCCACTGCTGAGGCCTTCGCTGATAATTAACAGCTTTTTTCAGTCTGTAGTTGATTCCTGGTACAATAATAATAAACACTAAGAGAATAAAACACATAACTGCTGTAGAAACTGTCACTAATGATGCAAATACTGCAAGATCTTCTGTTGAATCTTTACTTTATTAGTTTAAATCTGAATATTCTGAAATCACTGCTGTGAGACAATGATGCCTGAATAAACTGGTTTATTGTAATCTGTTGCATTTCAGAGTGAAGGAAACTACTGATTTCATTCTCAATGTTTCTTAATATGTGATGTCTATATAATAAAAAAACATTGTTAATCTGAATAAAAAGTGAGTTTTGAGATCATTTTCTTGTACTTTATTTTGAAAATACTCAAGTAGTCTCCAGAATGGAGTCGGCCATCTTTATGCCTTCCAGAGTGAACTGAGTCCAGGCGTCTGTTGCTTCCTGGAAATCTGTAGCAGACCAGCGGTGCTTTTGAAAGTTTGCTTTAAGTAGACGGCAACTGAGGAAGCAGAGTGGCTTTTTTACTTTATGCGTCTATCCATCCCTAATCCAACATGCTGGTCCTTACAGGAATTCCCAAAGTGATCAGGGGAGAGGCGTGGGACACCCTGGACAGATCGCCAATCCACTTTTCAGATACCTTGATCCTGTATTCTCTGAAACTGAACCCTCACAGGGGGATCACATGAATACCCGTCATCCAGATCGAGTGAAAGGCGGCGTGCACGCTCTGCAGTAAGTTAGAAAAATGAGGAAGTGCGCTGCAGCAGCGCGCGAGGGTAATGGACCTGGTACCTGTCAGTTCAGGTACCAGGGGATCCAACCCCACTGCTGGGCATTGACCTGAACCAACAGGCACCAACCAGGCAGTTGTTACTGCAGTGGATGCCAAACCCTGGATGTGGGATGAATTCTGTGCATCTATTGGGAAAAACTTCCAGTTGGTGTCAAAGATGTTGATTCATGACCTCACAAGCAGGAAACAGGATGTGCTGCTGTTTATCTCTTTCATTTTTCAAGAGAAGTGTGGATGCTGCCAAAACTACTCGGTGTTCCTGGATGGGATCATGAGAACGTTTAAACAAATGTTTTTCGTGTTAATAAATGACGAAGCTTTAAACAGAAACCAGAACATTACATTCCCTGAATGAATGGGATGTTTGTAATGGTTCTTCTTTCTCTGAAATACAGATATTGTTTAATGATGTTTTCTTCTTCAGCTCCAACTCAGATGTGCAAATGAGAAGCATTAACATGTTGTGACATTTATGTGCTGAAAGGTTCATTCACTTTGCACAGTCAAATCATTTGTAAATAGGAACCAAAGCTTCTGCAAATACCAGCTCAGTGTTGAGGAAGAGGCACAGAGTCACCAT
This sequence comes from Poeciliopsis turrubarensis, assembly GCA_010277015.1. Classification (NCBI taxonomy): domain Eukaryota; kingdom Metazoa; phylum Chordata; class Actinopteri; order Cyprinodontiformes; family Poeciliidae; genus Poeciliopsis; species Poeciliopsis turrubarensis. Next base: position 80,944 of record VMRN01000074.1, read on the forward strand.
CAGTTGGAGCAGAAATGGAGCAGAAAGGAGATCAGATGAACCAGAACCCCTTCTCCTGTTCAATCTGTCAGGATCTACCGAAGGATCCGGTGACGATTCCCTGTGGACACAGCTACTGTATGAACTGTATTAAAATCCACTGGGATGAAGAGGAAAAAAACTGCAGCTGCCCTCAGTGTGAGAAGACATTCACACCGAGGCCTGTCCTGGAGAAAAACACCATGCTAGCAGCTTTGGTGGAGCAGCTGAAGAAGACTGGATTCCAAGCTGCTCCTGCTGACCACTGCTATGCTGGACATGAAGATGTGGCCTGTGATTTCTGCA
>VMRN01000074.1:89777-109329 GCA_010277015.1 Poeciliopsis turrubarensis
CATAACACCAGTTATATCACATCACACCAGTTATAACCCATAACACCAGTTATATCACATCACACCAGTTATAACACATCACACCAGTTATAACACATCACACCAGTTATAACACATCACACCAGTTATAACCCATAACACCAGTTATAACACATCACACCAGTTATAACACATCACACCGGCTCCCTGTAGCTTAAAGAACAGACTTTAAAATACTCTGAGTTTATAAATCACTGAACTGTTTAGCACCACAATACATTAAATATCTACTGTTGTTGTATCAACCTTCCAGACCTCTCAGGTTCTGGTTCTGGTTCTGCTCTGCATCCCCAGAACCAAACGAAGAGAAGCAGCATTCAGCTTCTATGCACCATAAACTTGGATCAAACTTCCAGAAAACTGTAAAACAGCTGAAACACTGAGTGCCTTTAAATCTTGACTGAAACCCCATTTGTTTAGAGTTTTATTTGTTTAGAGTTTCATTCGAAAGATAATCAATGACTAATTTACTGATGGAACTTGATTTAATGTCATGTTTTGATTGTTGATTCTATGTTGCATGACTTTATGTTTTTGTGTTTATTATGCTGTAAAGCTCTTTGAAATGCCTTGCTGATAAAATGTGTTGTACAAATAAAATTTAATTGATTGAGCCTGGAAGGGGACCAAGGACACGTCCCTGTGGAACACCACAGCTCAGCTGAACTATGAAGAATTTAAATGTATACTTTGACAAAAAACAAATAAATGTAAAAATCTTTTTCCTTCCAGATGCTGTGATGCCGTTTTCCTCCACAAACTGACTGCAAACTGCCACATGACCCACCGCTGCCGCCTGTGAGGACGCCGTTCTGAGCAGTGGGCGGGGCCTGTCCTGTCTGGAGGCGGGGCCAGCGATGGACAGCAGGTGCAGCAGCGTGGATTCGCGGCTGACCGGCAGAGGGCTGGGGTCGGTCAGCAGCACGGCGCTGTCCGCCAGGGTGGAGTCGTACGAAGCCGGGGAGAAGAAATGCATCTCAGACGTTCGTAGGACATTCTGCCTCTTCGTCACCTTTGACCTTTTGTTCATCACTCTGCTCTGGATTATTGAGCTAAATGTAAGACAATGTTTTTGCACTGTGTGTCGGTAACACTGCAGGTCCTAAAATACTGATTTCATGCAATTAATAGATTTATTGCTTTTTTGACAGGCCTGCTGTTTATGTATTATTATGCAGCAAACAATTTCAAAGCTTTTTAACAAATTGAAGAATCACTGATTGTAACTAATCCTGCAGCTGAACGATTCAAAGCTCAGTTTTCTGACTTAACCATAACTTGACTCCATGCAAATTTTATGTCGCCTGAAACACATAAAAAGTTCAGATTACATAATTTACACATTAAGCAGTACATAGTAAGCCCAACAGAATAATCCTTCATAGAGGCAAATAAGGTGATGAACAAAGATGTAAAAAAGGTCAGTTTATATAATAAAAAGTCATTTTACTGAGTAAATAATTGACATCCAGGAACAGGCTGAACGTCTGTCTGCCTTGTTGGGTTTATGGCTTCGCTGCAGGTCGTCTGATAGAAGGAGGTCAGGGTTTCTGTGGAGGAGCAGGTCAAGGTCAGGCTTCTGCTCAGATTCAGGAAATGTTTGGGTTTTTTTTGTCAGACTCTTACAAGAATCCAGTTACAACTGGTTCAACCTCCAACACAAAAAACCACAAAATTACTTCTTTTTTTGACTTGTTTGCTTGTCAGCAGTGACTCATCAAACAGAAGTGAATTTGCTTCTGTTATAAATAGTTTTAGTGACTTTTTGACCTGCTGCTTCCTGTTCTGACAGCAGAAGGGCGGCGCAGCTGGTGGCTCTGCTGCCTTGCAGTAGGAAGGTTCTGGGTTTGAATCCCGGCCTGCGTGGAGTTCGTATTTCCTTTCTGGTTCTCCGGCTTCATCCCACAGTTCGAAAACATGGAATGTTAGCTGAAATTAACTGGAGTATTGGGACTCAGACACACTCAGAGCAGAAATTAAACCAAGATGGTACAAAATAATGTAGATTTTACGTAAAAAAGTGTTTAAAACTTCTTTGTCTGTAAATGTTTTACCCAGAGCTTATTTTCACTTCACCTGCTTCAGTTTCCCTAAAATACATAAAAAATAAAACAAAATCATCCTATTGAGAGCCTTTTGCTTTCCAAGTTTTAACTAGTCAATAATCAGCAGATCAGCTCAACGTTACGTCATGTGAGCTTTTCACTACCTGCTGTTAGAAATTATTATTATTTTATCTGCAGATGCATCTTTTCCTACAGATGATTAAGAAAAAACAAAGGAATGTTTGTTATTTTAGGCAATAACTTGTTTTTCTTATTGAAATAAACATATTTCTGTGCATATTTTAATGTATTTCTAATATTGGGTGGTTTAGTTAAAAATCTGCAGAATGTCAGAACTCTTCAGAAAAATAAATGTTGCAGCTTCAGATGAAAACTTTTGCTGTGTTTTGAAAAGCTGTGGACTTTAAAATATATTTATTATTAAACATGTTTATCATACTTTCTTATTAGGGTTTGTTAATGTTTGAGTGATGCTTTTGGTTCGATCCAAACTTTTACATGTAATATGAAGCAAATACTAAGAGTATTTAGTAATTAACATGATTTTATTGAGCAAAAACCCAAAAGCTTCTGTTTGTTCTGCTGCAGGTGAGCGGAGGCGTTCAGGCGCAGCTGGAGAAGGAAGTGCTGCACTACGACTACCATGCCTCTTTCTTCGACATTTTTGTAAGAGCGTCTCCAGTTTCACTGTTTTTTATTTATCAGGTTCTTGTTTAATCTGAGCGGCTGCTTGTTTCCGGCTGCTTGTTTCCAGCTGCTGGCCGTCTTCAGGTTTGCAGCTCTCATCCTGGCGTACGCCATCTGCAAGCTGCGTCACTGGTGGGCCGTCGCTGTGAGTGCTGCTGCCTTTCAGCCCCTTTTTCATTATTTAAACTTGAACAAAATCTGATTATTTTACAAAACATTCATGGAGAAAAGATCCAAACAAACATCTTAAAGGAAGTGAGGACGTTGACTGTTTCTGTCTAGCTTTTGTGTTTCATTATTTTCTATATTTATTTATTTTATTGAATTATTTTAATTTTAAGTTGCTGCAAAAAGCTTGAAGGATTCATATCCATATTACAGACTGTGTGTTTTTCTCAGATAACCACTGCAGTCAGCTGTGCCTTCCTGATTATTAAAGTCATTTTATCAAAGGTAAGAGGAAGAATAAAGCTGCTGCTGCAGCTGCAGCTGCTGCAACTGCTGCTGCAGCTGCTGCTGTTGCTGCTGTTGCTGCTGCAGCTGCTGCTGTTGCTGCTGCAGCTGCTGCTTCTCCTGCTGTTGCTGCTGCTAATCCAAAACTTCATGCAAATATTTTTAGATATAATTACAATATCAGGTTTAATAAAGAGTCTGTTTCTCTCTGCTAAATATTTCCATCTCAGCTGAACTTATTTCATTTATTAAAGCTCTGTGTTCACCCACCTGTTGAACTGATTAAAATAAACACATAATGTTATATTCTACAATACTTAGATTAAGCCCTCATACTGACATTTTGTGACCATTTATAGACATAAAAAAAAAGTAAAATCCTGGACCTTAAAGTGAGATTAACTCAGAGAATCTGAATCTTCCACATTTTATAAATTTATAAAACCATCAAATCATCTAGATTTTATGATGAAAGCTAACAAAAGCAATCAGAAAATGAATGAATGAATGTCTGATTTCCATCAACGGTTTGTTGGTTGTTTGTGAGCAGCTGCTCCTCCAAGGCGCCTTCGGTTACCTGCTGCCCATCGTCTCCTTCGTCCTGGCCTGGATAGAAACCTGGCTGCTCGACTTCAAGGTGCTGCCGCAGGAGAACGAGGACGAATGCAGTGAGTCTGCTGGCCGCAGATTAACATGAACTCCATGTCAGACCTGCTGACCACGTTTGTCCCGTCTGCAGGATATCAGTCGTTCATGGACGCCGTTGAGCGCGCGCCGCTCATGGGTCCTGGTCCTCTGTCCGACGGGCAGTTTTACTCTCCACCCGAGTCTCTAGCAGGTCACTTATCCTACACCAACATTTACTTCTGAACGTTACGGAGAAAAGAGCCAGGACTCTCCTCTAGCCTCTTGAATTAGTTTGTATTTCTGCTAAAGGCGTTTGAATCGTCACATTGATCGTTTTCTGTCCTGTTTTCAGACTCTGATGAAGATCTGGAGGATAAACACGACCCAGAAAAATGCCTGATCCAGAAAGTCTCCTAACAGGTAGAAACTCTTCCTGCAACAGAAAAATAGCTTTTATTTTCAAAAGAAAAGAGAAATTCAGTAAAATGTTATTTCCTATGTTCATGTTTCTGATTGGCTGCCAGTCAAATTTATCACAGTTTTAATCCTCAAGCCAGAAATGGATCAAATTTGACAAAAAGAAGAAACAATTCAGCTTTTTTAACTAAAGACGGGACTGAAGTGGAAGAAATTATCTGGTAATTTATTAAACATCACATTGATTAAGTCATAATAAAAATAACCCGATGAAAATCTTCCACTGCAGAACTATTATCAACTAAACTCAGAGCATATGAGGCGGCATTGATTAATTATTGATGTATTTTTAAGATTAAATGTGTTGAATTGAGGAAAAGCTGCTAGAGTTTGACCTTTAAAAGGTTAAAGTTCATTGGACGAGTCAGTTTGTTCTGCGTTTCTTCAGGTTCCTGAATTCGTCCCGCTCCTCTCTGGACCTTCTGCTCAGCGCCGTCCCACTTCTGGTTCCAGCCGGGTTTTAGTTTTTGCACCTTTTGAAGGAATTCATTTTTATACATAATGAACTTAAAGTCTGGTTGAACAAAAAGATTTTAATTCTTATTTTTTTCTTCAGATTTCAACCGTGATTCATGTTTTGTTTGACACGTTTTTGGACAGCTTGTCTTAAATTTACACCATGTTTACTGTAATATTTGGTTGTTTTTGATTTTACTGTGACATAAATCCTGTGATTGGATGAAGGACCAGTTTGATCTGAACAAGCAGGTCACTGATTTAAAGAGACTGAAAAACAGTATTTAAGGGAAAATGAGCCTCATGAAGGATCCTGCACTGTATGTATCATATATATATATATATATATATATATATTATATTATATCTTAAACTGCTTTTAAAAGCTGCTGTTGGAGGAGGAAAAAGTCAAACAATGTAATTATCCACGTCTTGATGCATGCCATCCAAACCGTTTGGGTTTCATGGGAAGCTTGTCTGTAAAACAACCAATAAAAAGTGAAACCTTGTTTTCTTTTGTGGCTTTGTTGGGATCTAATGTGGGAATGTTTAGGTGAAATAATTTACTGCCTTCTAAACGAGAACAGCTTGTTCTCATGTCTTTCCCATTTTGAAGAGTGGTAAGAAAACTGTCAGTGAAACAGGAAGTCATTGAGTTTGGATAATCGTTTTTCCCCAACTGAATTTTCACAAATCAAATGTTTTAGGGACTTTAAGTCTATAAAACAGGGTAGTTGTTTAAAGACTTTAAAATAATGAAATAAAATAAAAACAGTGGTTTTGTGTAATACTGTTTTATTCAGTTTGTCACATTTTTAATCAACAGAAGTCAAGAATCTGAGGCAGGTGTGAACATCCGCATCCCGCGTCTCATCAGTGCTGCGTCAAAAACACTTTTCTCCAAAATAAATAGGATTCTGACTTAAAAAACTCAGCCTACATCTGATCCTGGATCAGTCTGGAAACGATGAGATGAACCGGAAACGACAGAAATCTGAGGTGAAGAGTGTGACGTTGTAAACCTTCGCTGTTTTCATTGACCAGTTTTCAGAGATGCTTCATCCTGTGAGCGTCGGTTTAAAAATGACAGCAGTTTAAATACAGACGTGACTAAAGTTTCTATTTTCTGCTCTTTTCTACATGAAGACAGTCGTGCTGAACATTTTACTTCCTTCTACTGGTTCTAAAGTGTCAACACTGAAACTAAGGATAAAGTTTAATTTTTTCTTCTTTTACAGCATCATGAGATGATCACTGAGACACGACAAACAAAATGCTCCATCAGATCTGAAAATCTCCTGTTGCATTCAACGTAACATTCATCCTGCATCTGTGAACGGATGCACATCAATGTTTAGGTTCATTTTTTCTGCATTAAAATAAAACCAGAACCTATTTTTATTCCAGGCAGAGTGCTGAGCTCAGCAACTCTTTGCTCCAAAATAAAACGTTTGAGGCGTTTTGCAGATTTTTGGTTAAAATCTCAACCTGCAAAAAAAATGCAGAAACTTTAATGTTAAACAAAACATGGAACAGGTCATTCTAAAGGAGTGAAAACCCAGACGGAGCAATAAAACGGTGCAGATGCACAATGGCTGTTTCACAATAAGCAGCTCAAACCATCATCAAAACAGCAGAAAATAATATAAATGGATCAAACTTAAGTTTGTCTCTTTTTAAAAAGGCAAAAACTAAAAATTGGAATTTAATTTAAACATTAAAACATGTTATGGAAATGAGCAGAACAGACTATTTTCTAATAAAGTCAGGGAGAATCTAAATTTACATTTTTTAAATTGTTGCTGTAAAAATGTGATTTTTCAGGGTAAAGTATGAAAATCTGTAAATCAGTTATTGAGGTCAAGAAAATAGATTATTAATCAATGTAGAACCTATTGCAAAATGTTCAAATAATGAGGAAGTAATTATGATTCTGAATATTTTATTTAACAATTGTCGATTTGAAAGTATTTTTTGAGTTCTAACTTCCTAAAACTCCTTTAATAAACTGTAATTTTCTGTTCTTCAGTTTAAAACTTGTATAAATGTCTGAATTATCATCAGAAGCTTCAGATTTAATATTTATCTGCAGTTTTCTGTCATTTGAAAGAGCTGGACTGAGTAAGGAATTTATAAATATTGAAACATTTACAGCAGGAAAAAGTTTTTACCTCCAACTGTGCAACGTCGACACTAAACAGCCGTCTGCGTTCTCCAACTGAATCTTGTGGTTGTTTAGACAAGCAGACTTGCAGATAGATTCAAATGTTGTTAAATGTGAAACAGATTAAATGTAATTCTGCTGTTAATCTGGTGCTGCATCTCTGCATGCAGTTCCCAAAGTGACCAGCAGGTGTCCTCAGAAAACACTTTATTTAGAAATTTGTGATTGCAGAAAATTTTAAATGCTGTTTTTTATTTTACAGAGAAAATACCAAATTTAACTCAGATCATAAATAATAAATTTGTTCAAAATGTGAAAATCTTAAAATTAATGGTTGAGTTGTTCAGATTTGCTTAAATGTGGTACATTTAGTGGATCCAGTTCATTATATTTCCACACATAAAAAGTCACCCGGTGCTGATCGGCTTTTCAGATTCATATGATGTTTTAATTTAGTTTAAATGATCCTGCTAATGTAGGGATTGTTCAGCAGGGGGCGAAATCCTTAATTTTAGGATTTATAGAAAATGTTTGCAACTAATAACAAAATTAATCTATTTCTGAAGAATTTATAACAAAAAATCAGAAGGAAAAAATCTAAACATTAACCTTATCTGGGTTTTGTTTGTCACAAATCAATAAAATATCAAATTGAATCTCTGGTAAGGATGCGACTCTTGCAGGTGATTTTTAACTGTTTTTAAATCATCAGTTTCTGCTGACAGACGTCATGATGGAAATCTCCACCGTCTCTTTCAGGCAGACGGATCCAGTTTTTACATCAGAAACACTGAAACGTGGGAGGAATGTGCCGAGGAATGAGGTCCGGACTTTGTTAATGGTTCCTGTTTACACCTTCTGCAGGAGAGAGCCTGAGAACTTCCTGTTACAGCTGGGAACACTGGGAACACTGGAAACACTGGGATTCTGCTGTGGGAAGTGGGACTGCACAGCGTGGAAAGACCTCAGAGCTGCAGCTGCTAACCAGCAGTTCGTCCCTGTCAGGCTCAACGGAAGATTTCTAAATCAATTCAGGCCGAATTTCTCCAAACTGTTTTTGGAAAACATATTGAAATTCTTACAGTTAAAAAGCAGAATATTTACTTTTATGACGTAAATTGCAACAAATCAGTTCCAGGCCTGTTTTTACCTGTTTTAGAGACAATATTGGGTTTAAATTTGATTTTATGAGATAATATTCAGCAGAAACACATGAATAAAATACTGAACTTAAAGTTTTGCAAAGCAAATATTGTTAGGTCACCAGTGGTGGGCACTGCAAGCTAAAGAGCGAGCTACGCTAACCCTAAAGCACTAACCATAAACATTAGTTCCCCTAGAGCCATAAACTAACATGGTGATTAGAAGAAATAACACAGTGACACATCGTAGCACATCGTAGCTTATCGCCCTCTTCAGGATCATGTGGTGATTTGGGAACAAAACTTTCACTCCTGGTTTCAGTTTTATAGTTGCTGATTTTTGTTGGTTTGTTGCAGGTCAGAGTTTAGAGCCTCCTGGAGAGATGCAAGACTTACTGCACACTTTCCATTTGCTCAAACAAGTTTCTTTAAGAAAAAGAACAAAGAGGAAAAGAAATCAATGCATAAATGATTTCAAAATAAGAGCCTGTAGATAAATGCCTACATTAATGAAGCTGATAAAACTTCAACATAAAAGTTGAACTTTTAAACGTTATAAAACAGCCAAACAGAGTCGAGGTTCAGAATTTATCCAGAGAAATTAATTTTGCTACATGCAGTAGCAGAAACACCAAACATGAGACGTTTGCTCTGCTGTTAGCAGATTAACAAGAGGAACCACCACTGCCAACACCATTTAAAAGACTCAACCCTGCGGCGCAGCTTGGCTATGCTGATTGCTTCAACCGAATTTGATTTTATTTTGGTCCTTGTATATTAATGAACCTACAATATTGTCATAAATGTAGCGGATTTAGCAAAATGCTCATTTCCATCTGTCATCCCTCAGAGTGATGAAGCTGTTATTCACCCAATGAGACCAGAAACGACCATGTTGTTCTGCTGGGCAGCAGAAATCGGCCTGCAGGTGGCGATAAAGTGAAGCTAGAGCAGAAATGACGCGGCGTGGTGAGGAGAGCATCTCAGTGGAGCTCAAGCTCTTCTGCAATCACTAGCAGCGCTGCAGTGTCATGAAGAGGTTTCTATATTTACTTCCCTCCAGAGGAGAAGTTCAGGGAACTGATGCAGAGAATTCAATCTCATAGTTTCAGACCGTTTTCCCTTCACAGCTGATAGAGACAACTTGATTTGGAGCCACATGGGGATCAGCTGCTTGTTTTCAGTGCATCTGCTGCCATTCTGGCTGAAATATTTCAGCTGTTTCCTTCCAGGAACTGGAGGAGAAACACTGATCCTGTTCAGGCTGAGCTGCTTGCTGGGCTGCTGAGACGTACGGAGCAACAAAACTGACCCGTTTAAAACACAGAAACAAACATAAAGCTGGACTCTAAAAGCTTTTCACGTAGCACCATGCCATCGGTTTCCAGTTCCTAACACTGTATCACATTTCCAGGAGTTTTTTTTGTTTTGTTTTGTTTTTTTAGACGAGGACGAACATCGCTCGCGTGACGGTGAAGAAATGAAGAAGAGGAGGAAGAAGAAGCAGACAGATGTGAGGAAAAGCTGAGGTATCTGTTCGGGAGAGTCCTGCAGTGACGGGAGATTTCTGCTTGTTCTGTTCATGTGAGGATTGAGGTGACAGAAGGCACGTGAAGCCAGAGCAAACTGCAAAACAAAATCTTACTTTGGTCTGGTTTCCACCGCAAATATTTCAGTCACGGTATTTAAGATAAAATCACCTTCAAAGTTATTTTAGAAATATGAGTTTACTTTAAGTCAAAAATTTATAAAAATTGCAGAAAAAGTCCTTAGTTGCAGATTATTTCACTTATAACATTTTTCCCATGTTATCGGTGAGATAATCTGCCAATTTTTCCATCACAATTAAGGAATTAAAACAACCTCCTATATCTTTCTATAAGTTAGTTTTGTCTTATTTTAAGTGTAATAAAATATTTGCACTAGAAACGAGACCAAAAATACTTGGTAAGATTCTGTGTGTTTGCAGTGTGGGGGGTTTATGAGCAGTGAGCCGACTGAGCTTTTCTCCATCTCACAAACAAACCGGCTCTGCAGCAGATTTTTCTCTGCTTTTGTCAGAGGAGCTCAAAGCTTTCAGCTCACAAAAACCTGTGAATGAATCTGGGCCTCCGGCGGTTTAAACCCGAACTGAGACGTGTTCCAGCGAGCGGGCCGGAGCCGGAGCCGGAGCCGGAGCCGGGGTCGGTGTCGGGGTCGAGGCCGGGGCTAGGGTCGGGGCCGGGGCCGGGGCTGGGGTCGGGGGCGGGGCCGGGGGCCGGGGTCTGGGAGGCTGCCGTCGGACCCGCTGGGGCAGGGGGAGGAGTTATTGCTTTCAGCTCGTTGCCGGGGCAACTCTGCGTGCTGACGCCTCGGTTGAGGGCGTTGGCGGCGTGCGGCACGGCGGGGTCGGTGCGGGGGATGTTGACGGGGCAGGAGCGGGTGCGGGCGTGGCCCTTGTGGCCCCCCGGGTGGCACACGAGGCTTCCCACGGTGTCGACAGGCGACAGGTGGCGCTTCAGCCAGCGCTCCACCCGCTCCTCCTTATACTTGATGGAGTACCAGGTGAGGAAGATGAAGAGGAAGCCGAGGAACTTGAGGCTGGCGGCCAGGCCGAAGTAGACGAAGCGCAGCGAGGTGACGTCGTACTCCCAGCAGGAGCCGTGAACGCCGCAGTCCTGCTGCCACAGCATGCAGGTGGTGTCGATGACGGCGCCGAAGTAGATGGGCGTCGGAATGTAGGCTGGGAGGAAGAGGAAGATTCAGAAACCAGGTTTTCTTTTCAAACCGTCTAGAGATTCTGTTTGAATTATGCGACTGACAAGAGGAAAACTGCAGCTGCGTTTCCGTTCACCACAGAACTGCACAACTTGAATTTCGAAAATACGGCAATTTAGTATTTTTTGTTGATAAAATGTTTTGCTGCCTTGATGAGGTGGTTTAAAATGTGGTTTATTTTGCAAGAGAGTCACATGATCGACAACCAAATGTTACCACTGGTGCAAACCACGAAGAAGAAGAAAACAGGAAGTGATTGGGTAATCATTGCCTGCATGTTTTTCATGTCTTATCTGCTGGTCAAACTTGTTCATGTGTGATTTCATCTGTTACTTATTTCATGGAAACGCTGCGTTTGCAAATCTTTGTTTTTTCACCATCAGAGGAATATTGACAAAGTTTTGCAAACATTTATAAAGGAAAAGCAGCTTCTGTAAATAAGAAGATCATTTATTTAAAGCTTTTTCTTAAATAAGGAAATATAAAAGAATCATCTAAAGTAAAATCTTACAAAAGAATGAAGCAGACTAAAATCTATTTTTTAGCATTTTGAATCATTTCAGACAGAACCAGACAGAATTCAATGGTGTTTGTTTCTGCTCACCAAGAGTCCTGAGGAGAACAAACTGCATCCCCAAAGCGAACGGCCGCTCCTGCTCTGCAACAGACCTGCAGCACAAAAACGCCCAGAAATGTAAAAATTAAGAAAAAAAACAAGAAGCAGAGCCGCATTACACTGCAAAAACACAAAATCCCACTTTTTCCTTCCAAGTAACTTTCCATTGACATGGAAGTTGATGATTTTTGAAACCCGAAGGTGTTTTTGTTACGACCCCCTAGAGGCTACAAATGGTACTTTGCTTCAGCGTATTTCATTGTAAAGTTCTTCGGTCAGCTCTGTTGTTCTGTTGATGACCAAACAGAAGCACCAATCCTCTGTTGGGAAGCAAATTACCTGAGGGTGACGATGATGGCGGAGGGCTGGGCGCAGGCGGTGATGAGCGTGACGATGAAGAGGAAGATGAGGAAGGGGATGAGGGTGTTGCAGGTTCGGTCGCACTTCCCAGAAACGGCGTAGCCGTTCTCGTTCAGGTAGGTTTTGACGATGACGAGCTGCAGCTGGTTGCTGCCCTGACCGCCGGACGACGGCGTTATGACCTGGCGGCTCTGGACGCAGGCGCAGTCCGAGTAGTTCCTGATCTGAACGACACAACGACACAGCTGGAGGTTCAGATATCACGAGGAAAACGAGACAGACGAGATGTGGAGCAAGACACACAGTCTGATGGTGGGAATACATTTTGGGTTTTAATACTTCCTGTGAATCCAGAGATTCGGCTGTTGGCCACGCCCCCAAACTCAACTTTTTTTAAATGGCTGAAAACAGATGCGCAATAACACAATCATACATCTTTGAAAAGCAGAAGTGGAGCCTCCTGCACAACCAACTATGCAGCAAGTGGTTTCTGGATGGTAAGTGAACAACAAAACTCTTTCTTTTTCAGCAGCCATTGTACGGAGCATACAACGGTAAAACCAGAAGACCAAACATTCTGGAGCTCTGCTGCGGTTGCTAGGTAACAGGCTGGTCTTTGCTGTGGTTGCTAGGTAACAGGCTGGACCTTGCTGTGGTTGCTAGGCATCGGGTTGTGATCATACATTCCGAAGGTTTTTGAAATGGCTCATTTTCCAGACACCAAAAAACATAAATGTATTGCCAAAAACCAGCTGTGTTTTTGGAAGCAGTAGAAACCTAAAGGGAAACATTAAAACATTCAGCTGTACAGCCCATAAACAGTTCCTATTGATGTTTTAAGGTCATTTCTGTCCATTTTTCAGGAATTGTTATTTTAAGTTTGTTTTCTGTAGAATAAAAAGAAGTTTTTCTGTATTTCTGACATAGCTTTTGACTCGTCTTTTTTAATTTCCATGTTTTTAAGGTTTTCTGCTGAATTATTAATAGTAAAATATCAGTTGCATGTGCATTTCCCCCTCCCACCCCTGTTTCTTACCCCGTTTGTGTCGTTGGCCACGCTGCCGCAGCCGGCCAGGCAGGGGTTAAAGTACGTGATCCCGTCGGAGCCGCAGACCGGCGCGTACTCGTGGATTTTACACCCACAGTTCACGTTACAACCTCCTGTCAGGTTCCTCTGAGTCATGGTGAGCGTCGGTCTGCAGAGAGGAAAACACGAGGAGGCAAGACGAACAACGAGAGATGAGCAGGATGCAGCAAGAAACACGTGAATTAGTGACGATTTAGCAAAAACAGGTTTGAGCACAGAGTAAGAAGGGATGAGAAAGAAAAGATGAAAGGAGGAAGGAAGGATGATGGAGGAAGAAACACGTGAAAAGATGCGGCAGCAATCCAGAGCGCGTCTGTCCCAAGCTGTCCTTGGACTCTCTCCATCTGAGTCATGTAATCTCCCGGAGAGACGCTGCGTCCAAACAGAAAACGCCTCCGTTTACCGACTCATCATGCAGCATCTCTGCTCTGATCTGCAGACTCCACCAATTTACAGATGAGCTGATAACAAAATGGACCCTGGGGCCAAACTGGATTAGATTAAAACCTTTCAGAGTTTGTGTTTACTGGTGGAGGCGAGAAGAGGCGAGGGGGGGGGGAGAGCTGCAAAAAGCTGTTTAAAATGTCTGCTGGTTGCATTTAGAAACCAGTGCAGAAGTATTTCAGTCAGGCAGCTACACTGCAGCAGGGAAACAGAGTCTCAAATTAAAATCTACAATCTTTTTAATCCCAATTTCAAAAGATTTTCGCTTAAAATCTTTAAATGACAAAAAATATCTGAAAAAATTAATTTTTTCCACTTAAAACAAAATCAGTAATAAGGAATAATTGACTTAAAACAAGCTCCAATTTATAAAGTTACTTATAAATTGGTTTTGTCTATTTGCTCTAGAAACAAGATAAAAATACTTGGAATGTTTTTTCAGTGTGTAATTACTCAGTTCTGAACACTTTTCAGATGTTTTATTAGAAAAACATTTTAAAAACCGTATTATGATGTTGATACATCACATAGACATTTTTGTTGAATTATTTCAGTTAATAACTGAATAAAATGACGCAACATAAACACCCTGAAACGACTCGACATTTTTCAGCATCTCTGCGTCTCTCCTCACCCGGTGGTGTAGGGGATGTTGATTCCTCCGAGGTTGATGCTTTCGCAGCCCACGATGAAGAGCGTGGAGAAGCAGAGCAGCGACACGCCGCTGCAGATCATCGCCAGCTTGGCCGACTCCCGAGCGCCCAGCTTCAGCTTCTTAATGATGTAGCCGCCCAGCACGATGCCCACGCCGGCGCTGGGCACGATGATCACACCTGGCGGACAAAACAGCAGCAGAGCATCAGAAACCCGGGCTGGCGCCGCCTGCTCAGCCTGCTCAGCCTGCTGATGCTTTTTAAAGAGTCCAGTGAGTTTTTCACTTCGAAAATAATGGAGCAGAAACAAGAAACAAGTCAGACAACTTCAAAATGTCCAGAACTAATTTGTGCAAATGGTATTTAGCTGGTTAATTCAAACTGAAACCTGCAGCAGATGCACCATGCTAATAACAGACTGACAAAACTGTGGAGCAAATTCACAAAGATCACCAACTGTTTGGTTACCAGAGTCTGTGCATCTGCTGAACGACTATTCTCTGCTAGATGTGATGTGTTTAGTGCAAAGTGGATTGTTAATCTGATGCACAAGCAGAAATACAGCGTGTTTATTTTCATCTGCAAAATGTGATAGAAATGCAGGAAGTTTGCATTAGTTTCTGCAGTCAGAGATCAAACAAGCAGAAAAATGTTTTTGCAGCTAAATGAATATTTTTAGGGAAAATGGCCGACAACAGAAATATTGTTCTGGTTCTGTTCTTTAGTTTTTGCTTTTGTGCTCCAAAAGTCACTTTATAGCATAAAATGCGACATATAAGTTTTGCAACAGTCCTGATTGGCTAAGAATTGCTAAAAGCCAAAGAAAAGACAGTAAAATGGAGAACATATTATTAGTCATTTCTGATTTTACTGCTCAGGAAATGTTGTTTCTGGATAATAAAACCAAGGCTCTGTTTGTCCAGGAAGGAAAACAGAAACACAACAATGTATTTATCTAAATTAAATCCAAACAAAGGCGCAGTAATCCTGTTTACCAGCAGAACTTTCACTGTTTCTACATTAATATGACAGGACGTGATACCTCTTCCACTTTCCTGTCCTACGAACACCAACATGTTTTTTGTAGGATTTTTGTTCATTAATATTTAGAAATTACAAAAACATAACTGCAACTGTCTTCTCTGACCATAATAAACCTAAATAAGGCAAAGATAGCAGCACAAATGTGGCCTTTCAGGCACACCGGGGCGGTTTGTTCGTTTTTTATGGAGCTAAATTGGGGCCAAAAAGTTTGTTCAAAAGAGACAAATTTGAAACAGAAAAAAGTTTGAATAAAAAAAGATTTAAAACTGAAAAAAATGCTCAAAACTACTTTTTGGATTCAAGATTGTTTTATAGTTTCAGGTGGTTTCAAAACTCTGTGTGGATTTTTTTTTAAGGAAAAATATTTGTCTGTTGAGTCATCACTTTTATTACTGCATGAGTTTTATTTTTTAATTACTATCTGATTTCCTTTTTCCAAACCAGCTTTGACCTGAGAGCTCTGATCCATTTCCCCTTTAATTTCTGTCAAGTTCAACTTTTCCAAGCTGCTTTTGTTTTTCACAGCCGTCAGTTTGCCCTAAACAGCGAGCAGCAGCAGCAGAGCGCGGAGCGATCCCAGCCGCCGCCGCCGCCGCCGCCTCCAGGCAGCCATGCATCACCATGGCAGCACACAGCGAGTGGGAGCCCAGCAGAAACCGTGCCGCCTCTCCGCTTCTTCCCTAAATGCATCAAATCCCATCAGCCTCTATTAGTAAACTAATAAAATGTTTAAAGATGACCATAAATTAAATACATGTCAAAAACACAAATTTGATCAAGTATTTTTGGTCTAGTTTCTAGTGCAGATACACTTGAAATAAGATAAAAACTAAAATATAACTTTTCAGCCAGATATAGGAAAATAATTATGGAAAAAATGTAAGATAAATAATCTGCCAGTGGAGCAAACACTTTTTCACCAACATTAAGGAATTATTGACTTAAATTAAGTTCCTATATTTTGCTGAAAAGTTAAGAGTAAATTAGTTTTGTCTTATTTCCAGTGTTTTAAGGATATTTTTGCACTAGAAACTCGGTTACATTATCTTGTGACTCTGACTATACAAACGCCTGGCAGTGTGAAATATGTCTGGTCAAAACAGATAAAAATCTGCGTCATTAATCCTCCAGTGAATTAAAAACCTGAACAGAAAACCTGGAAGCTGAACACAACCTCCAGCTCCCGACACGCGGGTCACGATAAACACCAAGATGTGAGCTAAAGGACAGACTGCGAACATTTCTCTGCCTTCACAATAATAACCTTGTAACAACAATATAACTGCCTATCTTACTAGTTAAAACACTTTCTATGCATCTACAGAAACCGTCGGAGCTCAACCACAGAAGCTAACGGTCTTCCTTATTTCAAACTTGAGGGCTCAGCCAATCAGCTTCCAGGGAAATGAATGCTGCTCTAGGATTGGCTGCTTTTACAAACACCAACCAACAGCACATTTTCATTTTTTAAGGATATTTTCGATAGACTTTATGAAAAAAAAAATATTTTAGGGCTGCAAGTTACAATTATTTTAGTTATTGATTAATCGAATAATGGATCATTTAACCACATAAACATTTTTTTATATAAAATATTATTGCCTGAAATGCAGTAACAGTAATCCTTTAGCGTACACTTGATCATTTGCAGGTTATTTTGTTTTGGATGAACTGATTAATAATCGGATAGTAAAAGGAACTTATGAAATGAAATAACATTAGACTAAATACTGAATAGTATATTTAGTTTTTACAGAATTTGAACCAGCTGATGCTAAAATGATTCTATTTAAGGATAGATTTATTATATATGCTACTATCTATGGCTTATGTGCAGCTTTGGCTTAATTACTTCAACAGGATAAGAATCAGGTGCAAATAATAAATATTATATGTATTTCCTTCATTAAAGTTTGGGATTTTTGAAGACATTTAGCTCATCATTATTATATAGCAGTTAAATATTGCTATTTATTTTGGGATTTTTAGAAATCTGTACCAAAAATGTGTTAAAATGGAGGATTAGATGTGACGTTTCAGGACAGGAGAGCTTTTAGATGTGAAAGCAGCTCTCCGGGTCGGCTGTTACTCTGATGGGCATAAAGTGGGAATCAAAATGTCTGTGTCTGAGTGGCAGATTAAATCACGACTTCACAGCCCACTCCTGGTCCAGCTGAGACGGTTATGCAACCAAACGCTTAAAGATCTCAGATAGCAGAAGCCTCCCAAGGCGTGACTTCATGCAGACTCAGCCGAGCTCGATCTTTCAGAAACGTTTAACTTAATTATCAACTTCATGAAGACTAACATGCTTCACTTTGACCTCCTTTTGAAATGGATGCTCCACATTTTTATCCCTAAAAACAAAACCACTCTGAGCATTATTTCGATTTAAGAACAGATGTTTTAACAAACTGGAACAAAAAAAGCCACCAGCTGCATGTTGGGTTCGCCATTAGCTGGAAAATACAGGAAGCAAAGCTTAAAGCTGCATTTAGTGATGCTTCACTATTTCACAATGTCACAAAAAAAACATCTTTGATTGGTCATGTGGTCAAACAGAAAAGCATTAAATATATACTTATTTGTTATATGAATATAATTTAAGAAGTCATGAAATTACAAGAATAAAATTGAAATATTCTGAGAAAAAAGTCATTTTACAACTTACCATAATATTTTGATTTAATCTGCGTAACATTATGACTTTAATCTCATATTATTATGACCTCATTCTTGTATCACTTCCACTTTATTCTTGCATGACTTTATTCTCAAAATATTTTGATTTTCTACAACTCTATTCTCAAAATAAAACAACTTTATTCTGGTATTATTCTCAGCCTTATTTATGTAATTTTATTTTTTATGTTTTCTGGTCCTAATTCTCAGTGGTACTTATTTCTGCAAACATGCAGGTAATTGAGTTTAAATCTTATCATGTGTAAGAAGTTGTAACAGTATAAATGCTGATTTAACTGCACGTTTTTGTGCATATCTGTGTTTGTGTGTGGGGGGTTTTATGAATATTTGAAGAGCAGTCCTGCAGCTCCGTCTCCTCGGTGCTCGCTTTCATTTGGAGACCAGCAGTTTCTTCATTATTAATGCTGGCTTGCAGCCCTGGTCGTCTCTGCAGAGCAAGGCGAGCGGAGCAGGGTGTTGTCCCGCTGTCTGCTTCTCCTCTCAGACGTTAAATAAAGAAATGTTTCCGCTCTCTTGGAGCGCTGTGCAGTTCTGCAGCTCACCGGTGTAGATGCTGGCGTTGGAGGCCGGGATCCCGAACTGCGACTCGATGAACTTGGGGATGAAGGTGATGAAGGCGGTGACGATGGCGCTCTCTGCTGTGTAGGACAGGCTGACGAAGACGAAGGTCACGTTGCTGAGGATCCTCACCGCAGCTTTGGGAAGATCTGCAAGACAACAGAGGGATGAGAAGAAAATGTCTGCTTTTACTGAAAAAATGATCTATGAAATAAAAAGTTCTGCAGGAGGAAATCTGCAAAACATCAAGGGTATAGATTTTATACGACGTCTGCTTCATATCAAATTAAAACTGGTTCTCTGTTTGTTCCCAATCTAATTCTTCTGCAAAGATCAATTTGCCCCACAGTGAAAATCAAGCATTTTCAAAATAAGTTTGCAAACTTTTCCAGCACCAAACTTTGGAGATAAAATCGATAGAAATATAAAAAAAGAGTCAAGGATATATGACATTATTGATTACTGTTATTAATCATGTTTTGTGAGAGTTTTCTACATTCTGAAATTATAACAACTAGTTTCTTTCTTACTACTTTGCATCGCAGCAGAGATTTTTTGAAAGCGGCTCTAAGGCAGAAGAAAGATGGCGGCCGGCGCGAACCTTTGATGTCCTTCCCGAAGCCCATGGACGAAGTGACCGTCTGCTGCTTGCTGTTGTTGCTCTTCTCCTTCAGCACGTCGTCGTCGCTGGACATGTCGTCCAGGCTCAGCTTTTTCCTCCTCTTCTTCTTCTTGTGTCGAGGAGGGAGCTTCTTGGGGAAGGTGAACATGGGGAAGATGACCAGCAGCATGGCGACGGCGCACAGCAGGAACCCGCTCCACCTGGGAAACAGGAACCCAATCAGTCCTTAAAACCAGAAACGCTTCCTCTGTGGTGTCAGATCACATTTCATAACCGTTCATATCATTTTTATATTGTGAGGTACTCCAATCAAAAAACCCAGATGAAGATTCATCATATTACGACACTCATTTTTTAATAGTTTGACCCAAAACCTCTGCAGAAAAATAATTTTCTGTGACAGAAAAGGAAGTAAAATAAAATGTGTTTATCAGAAATATTTTGCGTTCTTTGATGGAGGTGAAAACTGAAGATTTTGGTTGTAATGTGATAAAATGCAAAGAAGTTTTCGGAGCATGAATACTTGGAGCCAAATTATTGCGACTCAAACATTTTTAAAACACCTCAGATCAACATTTTGGAGCAGATTGAGCAGGA
>VMRN01000074.1:114329-137915 GCA_010277015.1 Poeciliopsis turrubarensis
TTTTCAGCCTCATCGTTCCCTGGTTTTCAGCCTCATCGTTCCCTGGTTTTCAGCCTCATCGTTCCCTGGTTTTCAGCCTCATCGTTCCCTGGTTTTCAGCCTCTGGTTCCTGCAGCCCCCTCCATGATGGAGTCATTTATGATGAAATGTGTGAGCTGGGAATCGGACCGGAACCTAATCATCTCTCTTTGTATCTATGTAGGTCAACAGAGCCAACAATCGAAATCCTGGAGTGTGACCCAGTTACAGGTCAGCAGAGGGGATCCGGTTTCCTGACAGCTTGGTAGTAACTAGTTACATTTACTCAGCTACATTTACTTGAGTAACTTTCTTTGGAAAAAAAAAAGTACTTTAAAGGATCATTATTGTACTTTTTACTTTTACTTCAGTCATTTTATTTTGAAGTATTTCTGCTCTTGAGTAAAACTTGTGGATTTTCAGCCCACTGAATGAGAAACAAACATGTTTAACCAGAAACTCACCAGACACAGAATCACACCTGCAGATTTTGTTTAAAGTTTCACAAACTTTTCTATTTCCAATTTGTTTTTGTAATTATGTTATTTATGTGAATCATTTTCCGTGTAATTAGTAACATACTAAACTTTCCACATTGCTTTATATTTGGTCTGCGTCATGATGTCATTTTAAATACTAAATGAAAGATGTTTTGATGACTTAAATGGAGGTTAAATAGACTTTTTACCAAATATTTGTTTTTCTTCAGTGAAAATATGATGTAGTGCAGCTCTTACTTGAGTACAATAATTTTTGGGTTCTTTATCCACCTCGGACCACAGCTTCATTTCCATCTGCACCAATCCGATAATATCTGATCGATCTCTATATTTAAGAAAATTCTAGATCAGGTATTGATGACAATATTCACGATCAATGAGGGACGATGTCGATCTTGGTTCTATTGAAGTGAACATATAAATGCATATGTGAACACACAACAGATCGGAAACCCCTCCAAAAGCAGGAACTGCAGAGCAGGGCATTCTGGGTAAATACAACCAAAATAAACGTGCTAGCCTAGCGCTAGCAGGAGAAACGGCTCGTGGACTTTTACCAACAGCAAAAGAGAAATCCAACAACCAATAAAATCCGATGCTACTCCATTTTTAAAAAATTTTTTTTTACATTTTATGAAGAAGGAAATTGCGCTCAGTCATTTTTGTGTTGTTTCCTTCAGTAGTTCTTCACACAGCGCCCCCACAGGTTCGGAGGGGAACAGCTTTTTCAAACTGTTTTATTGTTTTGACTCAGAGCAAAGACAAAAGAACAACAGCAGCTAAAAATCTAACAAATGTTGAAATTTTGGTTCCCAACCAAACTGAGTGTATCAGGAGTAACAACAACCATGAACTGCTCTTCACACCAACAGCCAGATGCTTGAGACCCAGTTTGATGTTCAGCAAGAAGTTGATCCCCAACACATCAAAATAACACTAAATATTTGAACTGAATGAACAATACATTTCATCTGAAATGCATCTCCTGCGTTGCTTTTTTCTCTTCTGCACTGAAAAAGTGTATATATTTATCGGTTAGTTCAGTTTTCTGACTCCTCTGCTTATTTTCCAGGACCATACGCTTCAGAGGTTAAACAGTCTGATTTATCAGCCTTGCATCCAAACTATAATCTCCTCCTCAAACGCATAAATATAACCTCCTCATCGCTGCGTCCAGAGCGCTGGAGCTACAAAGTGTATCTGAACATGCTTCCTGTTATACAACAGGTAGATTCAGTCCCATCTGGTCGGATCTGGTTTGAGTCGGCGCTGTGGAGTGACTCATGTTTCCAGGCTGGAGAAACCAACTTCTGGCTGAAAGCAGGTACAAAACAATGCACAAAACGATGAGTTCACTCCAAACCCATTCAATAAAATGTCACTGAGCATTGCTGTTTATATCACCAGGTGAAACATTATCTCCCTTACACAGAGGTGCACCTTGGAAAGCCTTTATTTCTGTTAATTATGATTATTTTTAGATGACAGTTAATGAAAACATGGCATTTAAAATTAGAATATGACATCAGATTAATAAAAAATAATTCAATGTGGGTTTGTTTAATACCTGCTTAAAGGTGCTTTTATTATAATATATAAAATTAATCTATTTTAATTAATTGAATGTGATTTTATGTCATAAGACTCAGAAAGAATGACTGAAATAAATTTATTTTTTAAGGAAAAAGCAAAGGGAAAATATATTTTTGGTTGTTTGTAATGAAATATTTCAGATCTGAGAAGTTTTGAAAACAGACAAACAGAAACCGAGTAAAAACAAAAATCTATTTTCAAATGTATTTCAAAATGAAGGAAACAATCAAACCCCAAAGCTTCACCAGCAAGTTCAGCTGGTTTTCAGCAGCAACAAACCTTCATTTCTGCACCAGCAACCAGCTGGATTCATGCTGTTTTCTTCAAAAGTGGTGCTGTGCTGTTTGGTCACTTTCACACCTCATCCGGGCCAAAACTGCACCATTTCCAGCTGCTGCGCCTCTTTCTCACGGCTCTGAGTAAAAGCAACAAAACCCTTAGAGAAACCTGTTCCCCTCCTCGCCTGTGGGGGCGCTGCACCAAGAACCATCAAAACTCTTTTAAATAAGCAAAACAACCAATATAATTAATTATGAAGTTACTGTGAACAAAACTGTCCTACAAAATAAAGACTGAAGACTTGTGTCATCCAGTTTTTAGTGAAAATAAAGAGAAAAGAGAAAAAAACGATAAATCATTGAAATGGAAATTATTGAGTTTGTTTTAATTTGACGTGATTAATAGATTTATTGCCTATTGTAATAAATTTTGGCTACAAAATATTGTGATAAGTTAAGGTCCAAATCAGCTATTAGGGACAGACATTTATTCGTCTTTATTGCACCTCAGCATTAAACTAAACTGCTGCGTTTGGATCTTCATCCATTTAAAACTACATGCTGCGTTAGAGGATCCTTCAGAGAATCTGCTGATCCTGATTACTCGGCCCAATTAATCGGTGCATTCCTGGTCCCTAAAATGATTAAAGTCAGCGCTGCTGCTGCTGCTGCTGAGTTGCATCATGAAGGCCTAGATCCTCTGGTGATGCTGCGCCATTAAAAGCCTCCAGCTGCGGCCGGACGGCCTGGACGAGCCCGAACCAGAGAGTCCATGCAGCCTCAGCTGATCAGAAATGTAAAGCATGATTTTAAACTGCTGCGTGTTTGTATGCAGAAATCATTCAACAAGCTTAAAGCTTGTAAGCTTTCAATCGGCTAATGTTTCCCTGGCTGTTCGCCTCTCCGCTCGGGTTTATTTATGACTCGCAGCCCTGAAGCAGCACTTTGTCCTCCACAGCAGTCGAGGAAACGCTGAGCGAGGAGCCATGCGGGCCGGGCTGGAGGCCGCGCCGACCGGGTCCAGGTGGGGAACAGACAATGAAACGCTGACACAGCAGTCTGCGTCCAGCCTGACCAACCAACCAGTTCAAACTCCAGCATCAAACCCATGAAGACTCAGCTGAATGGAAATCTGATGTTTTTAACCGATGAGGACTTTCCTGATGAATTTGTTGTTGCTGGGAGCAACAGCTGAACAATTTGACTCAAAGTACAAAAGAAACCAGATCTGATATTTAAAAAGGATCATTTCCTGAAGCACGACGGAGGAAATGTCATTTTCTCAGCTCGGCTCTCCAATATGCATTTGGCTGTGAATCCCAAACCCAGAGCTGCTTTGGGTTTGGGTTGGTCCAGACTTATTTTTATGAAGCCATCAAAGGGCCATAGGACAGAAAAAAAGGAGTAAATTTCCACAAAAAATTAACTTTTTAGATTAAACTCATAAATTTCCCAAGTGTATTTCAGATTTCTGAGTTTTTTTCTTAAAAATTTCCAATTTCTGAAACACAAACTTCCAAGATTTTTAACATTTCTAAAATTTATTTCTAAATCTTAGTTTTTCTTGCACATTTTCTACATCTTGCAATAAATAAAACAGCCCAATCATCCATAAGAAGCTCCGACTCGTCCTGCTGTCGACCAACACCGACCTGATGAAGCTGGAACCATGAAAACGATTCACGGCAGGAGAACTGGAGCTCGCTCACAGCTGTCTGAGAAAAATGTTTCATTTTCCCACGCAAGTCCTTCCAGACTGCAGGAGCTTCATGGTTTATGAGAACATTGAAGGAATTTCCTTTACTTGCTAATTCATTACAACAGTTTGTGCTTCACTGTAATAGAAAAGTTCAAATAAACAGAAATAATTTCAGTTAAAGCCACAGAAATTTATAATTTTGTCAGATTCTTGGTCACTGGGTCATTTAAATCAACACTTCTTGGATTAAGTGATGGATTCTCACTATTTAACCAAGCATAAATAAAAGTTCATAGTCAGACTCTCACAAAGTATATATATGCATGTATTTAAATAATTTATGGATTCAGGGTAAAGTAAGTAACAAACCCAAATGCATTGCATGTTTTGGATCTTACCCGATGATGCGTCATTCTGTAATAAGTCCTTATATGTGGGATCTAACTGACAGAAGAACAACTTTCTGACAAAGCTTCTTCAAAGTCAAAAGACAAAAGCTGCTGTAATCTACTTTGAACCTAAATCTAATTAAACAGCAACATTGGATGATGTTCATTAGCGAGTATTGTTGGCGACAGCGCCGTACAGAGAAGCAGAACTTAGAAAACCCGGTTCTGCTCCGTTAACGTCAGACAGGGCCACTCCACGTCAGAGATTCATTTTTAAAGCGTTCCTGCCACCATGGTGGCCAAACAGAGCGTCTCTTATTGGGGTCACAAAGGAATATTGTCCTGAATTAATCTGATGGACGTCTGCCAAGCCTTCAGGCGTCGACGCATATCGAGGCTGACGCAAAGAAAAGCTCAAATCAGCCAAAATGAGAGGAAGATCAGGGCTTTGCCTTTTCTTGTTTCACCTGAACGTCAGTTGAGATGCTGACGTGCAAAATGTTGACACAAAACTGTCGCATCTGATGATCTGTAAAGTCATGGTTTCTTAAACTGTGGCAGTGGAAACAAGGAAAATTTCTCTAGAGACACATTTTGATGAGATCTGTCAACCTCGGATGAGACGCAGTGAATTGTTTTTACTGCATTTTTACAGGAAGAGGAAAAATTTTTTATACTTTTAGTCATTCAGGTTAAAGATCCATCTCACCGAGATGCCATGTGTAAATTTTCTTTACATTGGAAAGCTCAGTGGAAGAAAAACTACTTGAATTTCCACTTTATAGTAAAAGGTTTTAAAATATAGCAGCAGCAGGATAGAAGTTCAACAAGAAATTGTAACATTTTAGTAAAAACTTTAGATGTTTCATGGAGCTGGAACATCGTCTTTCAGGTGGTAAATTATCTGAATCTTTGTTCTGAGTTCCTGAAACGTTTTTGAGTCAGACCCCTCAGGCCTCTGCTTCTTAACGTCTGGTCTAATCGCCTAATTTCATCCTTTAAAAGTAGAACCGTTCGTGTTTGTGGAGCTCTAAAAGCTGATACAAAAGCACCGGCAGCTGGATTCTTTGTTTAAGTCGCCCAACAAAAAACCCAGATCTGAAAACAAAAGCCTCTTTGTGTTGCTGCTGGCCATGTTCCCAGTAGGCTCAACCATGTGGTTGAAGATTTACATGACTCTTTATTTAAAACTTTTGTCCCAGTCAGCATTTTCTGCAGAAAAAAATAATAAATCAGAAGACACTTTGATTCAGAGTCGAAATATGTTTAAACACAAATCTGTGTCAGGAAATGTGTATTCTATATTTAAAAGATTTAAAAAGGTAAAGCAGGTCAGTAACTGTCTGTATGTGTAGCATTCCACAATACGGCTTCAGATTAAATAAATCCATAATCTGTCGTCACTTATCTCAAGCTCTGCAACTAATGTAATAACCCAAAAGGATAAGTAGCATAAGAGGCCAATGAATGTACAGTCAGCTCTTTGTCTCGATTTCAGACACTTCAGGTTTCTACTTATGCAATGCATCAGACATAAAACAATGACTCTGTAAAAGCTGCAAAGACGTTCCACCATTTAAAACACGTCCAGGAAATTCACAAATGCATAAAAAACCAAAAGCGTGGCAGCAAAACCGAATTCCTGCTGACTGGAGAAACACAAGGCTCTAAAAATGAGCTGCTTTTGAAACCAACATGATCAAATATCTGTTGCAGTCTAAAAAATGTTATTTATTATTAAAATGAGATATGCAAAGACAAGGCACTTAAGACTTAGCCAATGATTCTTGTTAAGTCTGCACAGTTACAAATTCAGAGGTGAAACGTAATAAATGATGACATATTAAAAAAGCCCAAATCGTCTGATAAGTGAAGTAAAAACTTTAAAAAAGTTCCTATGAAATGGGAATAAACTGAGAAATATGCCCAAGAGTTTACTCTGTGTCTTCTTTTCAATTAAAATTTAACTCTGACTGTTTCATCAGCTTTTTCTAGCAGATTATTTCAAAATAGCAAATAATCGGCCCAATTAATCAGCCAACCAATTAATGTGGCACTAATCTGGAGGTTATCGACTGAGAAAAATGCATTTATAATTAAACTTTGGGTTCAATATTGATTTCATACAATGAAAAGCTACAGAGCTGAAGAACCTGCTTCCTGTTCGGATGTGAAATGAAAAAATTAAAAGCTGATTTTCAGCAGACTGAGCTCCGTTCCAGGAACAGGAGAAGCTGTCAGCAGCCGTTAGCCGAACCAACGCGTTTCTGGAGCCAAACTGTCTGCTGCAGCCCTCTGCGACGTCCAGCAGCCGCCGATTGTCCACTGGAGACAAAAACTCTGGCATTCACTGGCCACAAGGGCAGCTGAACGGATACGGGTCGAAAGGATCCAGGAACACAAAGCATTCTGGGAGCCGGGCGACGTGGCGGGTGGAGCGACTCTCCTCTGTCTGCACGAGTTTAAAGAGTCATAAATAATTTCATTTCCAAATATCCGCTCTGCTCTAGAACTTCTCAGTGTTTTGAGATTTACTAGCAGAGTTTACCATCTAAACCAGCAAAACGCTTTCCAACAGCCTCACCTTTCATGCATTTCTGTTATTTTTCTTAAATCACATTTTCAGAAAAAATAGTTATGATGATAACCAGAACTTGTGAAAATTACTGCAGAAACTTTAGTAACAATATGTTGGTGCTTCAGTTTTTATATGTAAAATATGCAGCAGCAGGTAAAATAAGACTTGAACACGTCATAATTTTTAGAGTAAACATATTTCTAAAGGTGTTATTAATATGAAGTTGTTGGTAATAACCAAAGAAAGAAACCAAATCAGTTCAATAATTTGTCCTGGTGTCATTTTCATAGAATTAACCCTTTGAAGCCTGATAACATCAAGCAATGATCAGAAGATTCTGATTTTTCCTTTAAATTAAGTATTGAATGTGTTTCATTGCACAAAATAAACCATAATTGACTCAAATTGTTTTCTAAATTTGTTGCTATTATAATTAATACATCAATAGTCAAACTACATCAGACTATTTACACTCATTTAACAACCTTTACCAAAAAATCTGTTTTGCGATCATAAAACGAAAATATTTTATTAGAGATAAAATCATATCAAAAATGATATATTTGGCATTAAAGAGTTAATTTCTAAATGCATTTGTTTTGGTTTCTTTCTATATATCGATTACTTGGGTTTTTACCAACTTTTGGTAAAATTTCATGTCAATATCACCTTTAGAAATAAGTTAACTATGAAAACTTGCGATGCGTTCAGAACTTGGTTTCTGTGCTGCGTTCCCTGGCGTTTAAAGCTGATTTTTTCTGTTGTTCTGGGCTGACACAGTTTCTGGGGTCTTAATGAAATGCCTGTTCTGTGACACATTTTGCTTGAAATACAACAGGATTACAGCGCAGCACCTCCCTGCTAAACCCGCTCTGCCATATTAAAACAATCAGCTCCTCTGAACAGCCTACATTCAGATTAATGTTGAATAATAATAAAAATTCAAAACAAATAATCTCTGCAGTGTAAATCTGGACCAAACACCTGACAGGCTGCTCTGACTGCACAGACTGAAAAGCTGTTTCACTATTTTACATATTAAACTAAATGCACCGCTGATAAAAACACTAAAGCATCTTTAATACACCAAAGTTTTTTTTACTTTTAGAGCATTTTTCCTGATATTTAGACACGGAAACAGAGAAAAAGGTCAGAAAGTACAAACGTGCCTTTAAAAACATTGGAGTTTCTGAAGGTAAAATTTTAAGAAATATTCAGCTGAAAAAACTAGCATTGTTTAAATTATTAGAAAATTATATAGAAGCTGCATTTCCTGTCTGTTCTCAGAGTGCGGCGATGAATAAATAAAGTTTTCTTGACTTTTGCAGATTGATCAATACTTGCTTGTAAAGCTGATATTATTTACCTGAGTGAAGGTTTAAAAATCGACCACTGTCCTCCATTGATCTGCTCAGAGAGAAGTTCGACTGACAGATCAGAATTTATTTTATTATAAATTTGCACAAAAGAAAGCACAACAAAATTTAAAAATGAAAGCGAGCCAAATAATTAATAAAACAATAATAAGTTAGTAAATATTAAAATATAGTAAAAACAACATGCAGAATGGGATGTTAAGGAAAAAATAAATAAGCAAAGGCATATTTGTTTATTAGGTCATGCATTCATTTGCAGTTAACATTAGTCACCCGCTGTTGCTATAACAACTTTCTTTATTTAGCACAATTTCAGATGAAACAAGTCTGTCACCCAAGTTAAAATCGGCAGGTCAGGTTTTTTTTTAAAGATTGATAATCGGCCAGAAAACTGCAATAAACTGTTCATAGTTCAAAATGTGATTTACTGTTTCTACTTTCCCTCAGGTGGAGAATCGAAGAGGATTGTTGACGCCTAGAATGTTTCTGAAGGCACAGAAAGTTAGACTTTGCTGTTTGATCATTTCTTAAGAACAAACTTGGCTTTACATTTGCATTTCCTCATTTGAATACGTTTACGCATTAAATCGACTTCTTTCAGGTCAGGATTAAATACATTTGACCATAACTGGTGACTTTACTCAGCCTTGTTGCTATTCTGGTCGTTTCCAAAAGAACATGTAGTTCCAGCTGAGTCCAACCCTCTGACGGGATTTCAGATGTTTGCCCCCGACTACAGGAGAGGCACAGCAGACCTCCCTGTTCACTCCACCTCCCTC
The DNA here is from genome assembly GCA_010277015.1 of Poeciliopsis turrubarensis. Lineage (NCBI taxonomy): Eukaryota > Metazoa > Chordata > Actinopteri > Cyprinodontiformes > Poeciliidae > Poeciliopsis > Poeciliopsis turrubarensis. The sequence continues at coordinate 123,540 of VMRN01000074.1, forward strand.
GGCCTCTTTCATGAACCCTGCTCCCATTAGCTGGCTTAATTACTGTAGAGTTTGTTAGAGGCTACTGGGGTGAGAGTTTCTGGGGTAGGATGTGAATGTGCTTACAGTAGCTGCAGAACTTTTAGAGGAAACAAAGAGCTTTCGAAAACCATCTTTACCTGCTGCAGAAATAAGAATAAATCCCTGCAGACAGGATGCAGAAAATCAACATCATCGTTCAAAACTTCTTCTGTTTTGGCCCAGAAGCATCCAAACCCAGACTGATAAAATAATCTAGTCCAAACCTTATCCATTTAAAAAAAGTTTTTATCCACACCAACCTGCTGAATGACACCACTGAGCGTTGTTTCAAACATGCCACACCTAGAGGGGGCAGTGTAGCACTAAGCTACACCTGTCAGCCAATCACAATGCTTCAAAAGAACCACGACTTCCGGTTAGGAATTAAACATGGTGCCAGGAGATTCCTGTGTGTGAACAGACAGTGAGGTTGGACTATCTTTAAATACTGTGTGAAGTAATAAGATACAAATCAAAGTCGACTGGGAATCTTGTTAAAGTAAATATGTTGAAACTGAACGGCCCCCATATTGCGGAGGGAGAGCTGCTGTCAAACCTTTGACCTCCAGTGAAACTCAACATATTGGACCAGCTGGGCTTCTAAATAAAACAAGTAAAACGCATCTGAGCAAATATCAAGATCAGGACCTGCTGGTTCAGAGTCTGAGCTGCTGAGGAACCTGGACTGTGGGGAAGTTTTGAATCCCGTGGGGCTTCAAAACTCTGTGGAAATGCTTGTGGAAATGCGCCAGTTCTGGCAGTGAAGGTGACCGGAAGTTGTAACCTCTGCTGTAAACAAGCAATCTCCACTGGTAGAGAAAGTAACCTTACCCAGGTAGAGCGACGCATTCTCCTTCTTCACGTTGTCATCCAGGTACGTGGGCCCCAGCGTGTAGATGGGCGTGGACCCCATCCCCACCAGGATCTGCGCGATGACGAACAGCGCCACATACAGGCGGTGCTCGTTTCCGTCCTGGTCCCGAGGACAGGACGTGATGTCAACCCGGTCCCTGCCGCTGGCGTTGCTGTTCATGCAGAGCCCCTCGTTGGCCGAGGAGGAGTTCAGCTCCTGGATCTGGTAGGCCGGGGAGATGAAATGAGGTAAGGAGAAGAGAGCGGCACCCACGGCGATGAAGATCCCGCCAACCGCCAACCAGCGTGGCCTTTGACCCCGACCGCCAAAGTAGCTGATGAAGACCACAACCACGAGGCTCCCGATGTCGAAGCAGCTGACCAGGAGGCCCGACTCCGAGCTGCGGAGGCTGTAGCGCTTCTCGATGGTGGTGATGACGCTGCTGAGGTAGCCGGACACCATGAGCGACTGGATGAAGGTCAGGTAGCACATGCAGAACAGGAAGCAGCGCGAGTCCTGCAGGATGAACCGCAGGTACTTCCTGCTCGGCAGGCGGATCGGAGCCAGTCTGGACTTACTCCTCCGGACCTCCGGGTCGTCCCGGTAGGAGCTCGGCCTGTTCAGAGCGGACTTCCCGGGCTGTGGCAGGTAGGAGCTTCTGGTTGGGGACTCGGCCTGGAAAGACTCGGTCCGGGCGGGCAGCTGGATGAACTCGGAGCTCTCCTCTGCTGCTGTGGACATGCGGGTCGAGCTGTCCAGCGAGGGTTTCTCCTGGGGAGCTGCTTCGTTTAAGACGGGCAGACTTTTGGATTTTTGGTTGGCGGCAGGTTCCTCATCCTCCTTCCTGAGAGACTCCGCTTCCTCGTGGTCGGCCATCGCTTCTGCAACCCAAAAACTCACAGTCCGAGACTACAGTTGCCCGTCATGTTTAGAAGAGGAAGCTTGCAGCTTATCTGCAGTGCAGACGCACCAGCCTGGGGTGGCTTTTGTTTATCTGCTCATGCACACTTGCCTTGTGTCTGGCTGGATCTGATCCGGAGGTGGAGACCACTCAGGCCTCCCTACTTCCACCCCCAGCCTCCCCTGAGCCTCAGCGGGGACTCTGCTGCTGCTGCTCCGATCAGGTCCCGGCCAGCATCCCCGGCGCTCCAGCTTCGTCACAATGTCACCTCCATCAGCCCCGTCCAAGTCCAAGGGCAACCCTGCAGAGGCGGTCACTCGCGGCGCGTCATTCCGGGCTCTTCCTGCGCGCCTCCCAGACGGAGGGATGAGGCGCTGTCTGCGGCTGGAGGAGGAGGAGAGGCTCGGTGTGAGGAACCGGAGAGGACGGAGCAGGACTGCAGCGATCCGCAGTGCTCCGCTCAGCTGCTGCTTTCAAAAACAAGGGAGGCAAGTTAAAGCCCCGACTCCCGGAAGTAGAGTATCAGCCCTTCGAAAGAAAAGCAGAAAGCTTTGGATGAGATCCTCAGCTTCGTTTTATTCTCCTCTTTCTTTCTTCCATCACTTCAATTAAAACAATATTTATTTATCCCCAGAGGGACGATTACATAATAATACATTCACAATAAGGTAAAATACGCAACATTATTTCTCTTTTCCTCATTTTCGTCTTTATTGGTTTTTACTTTCCTCCATCTATGCTACTTCCTTAGTCATTTGTATTATTTAAAGAAAAATAATTTATAATTTTTATTTATACGTAAATAAAGCAGGATGTATAATAGGAGAAACTACTGTGTACCTTTTCTAAAAAGAAGTAAATTTGGAAAACTTTAAAATAGTTATAGAAATGCATTTATTAATAAATAATAAAGCACAATCTATTATGGAAAAATATTTTAGACCTATTAAAATAAATAAATTAAGTATTTATTAGTAAATAAATAAAGCACAATGCATATGAGAAATGTTTTATGCCTTTAAAAAAAACTAGGATGACTTAATGAAGCATTTTATTTTGAAAGTTAATCCACAGCAGTGTTAAAACATTGAGTCCTTCCTTCAAGCCTTTAAAACGATGGGATGTAATTTAGACGATTATTTAAAATTTAAATAATAATCAAACAAAATGTCTATTGATGAAATCATTAAGAAGAATCATTCAAATGAAAAATGTCTCTCGTTTTAGATATTTTTATTGAAGGTTATCAAGTTGCTGTATGACAGAGAAAAAACCGAACATTTCACTTCAAAATAAAAGCAGGTTGACTATTAATCCTGAAGTTTATATTTTCCACTCAAACTATACCTTAATAAAAATTATTATGGCGTTAATATGACTATTAAATAAATAGAAGAAAAATATGTACATAATGTGATTAATTATAAAGAAAAACTAACTTCAATATGTTTTCAATTTGTAAAGTAAAACACCTTTCAAACACTTTATACATATACATGTTTGTTTTCTGCAATACAGATTAAAATGTTCATTTATAGCTTAAGAAGTGCAAATCCAAACTGACCACACCCACTGCAAACATAAAGTAAATTAATAAAAACTGAATTCATTTATTTGTAAAATCACCACAAGGAAAAAAAATTTGGAGTTTTAAAAATAATTTTTGCATTTAAAAGGTTGCAAAAGGAATTTTTAAATACAAATTCTTGTAAAAATAAAAGTGACCAAAACGTAAAAATAAAAAATGTGTTTTATTGATATGTGGAAAAGAAAGTTTTGTTTCTACTCAGAGGAAATGAGAAAATATTACAAAAAAAATGATAAACATCTGACAACATGCAAAGACAATAAAGTGACCTCTAGTGGCCAGTCGTGTGAACTGACAGCAAATCTTTCAATAAATCCCTGAACAATAAAACTACGTTACAGCTCTAATCTCTTAAGAAAACATGATTTCATTATTATTGACAATCAGCTTCTTAATTATGTTTAACGATCAAAGCAACGTTTCCTTTGGATCCATGAAGTGTGATCCAAAGTGAATCTGGTCTGGACTGCAGCAGAATCTGGACTCGGAGACAGAAAACCTGCCTGTGGTCCAGAGAGCAGAGGTTTTGTGCAACGTGGTATCTCTCACTGCACTGCTTTAGAAAATCAAATGAAAAGGAAGTATGTTTCCACTTCTTTGCAAATGCAGGCCTTTTACTTCACAGAGTCAAGATTTTATAACATAGAGACATCATGGTGAAGTCACTGAAATTATAAATTAACAAATGTGCGTAGAATGATTGCTTTTGCTCAAGACTTCAACTTCCCGTATTTGGCTGTTATTCAGCATTACATAAGGCTTTGGACTGTGCGATTGCAGTTTATGGTGCAAATAAAAACCTCATTTCTTATTTCCTGTCCCTGGTGCAGAAAACAGTGGAGTGAAATCAGGGTTAGTGCGGAAGCAGGAGGAAGACTTTAGCTTGGATAAGGAGTTGAGATGATGCTCAGTTCAGAATATTGAGGGAAAAGATGGGAAGTTTTCTGGTTCTGAGAAGAAAGCTCTGGATCAACAAAGGTGGATGGATCCTAAAGTCCAAAGTAAGATGAACGGTTCCAACAGGACTGCGTTCTGACGAAGTGATTTCTGACCTTGAGTCTGCACAACCAAAATGGACATAAAGGTTTGCTGCAATGTATAGTGCAAAAATAAAACATGTTAATACATGCCCATTTATTAACATGAAATAACAATGTTAATAGTTTATTATATTGATTGTTATGCACTAAGTTCTGTTTTATCAAATTGAAATGTACAAGACGAGTGACGACCTTAGCTTAAAAATTGTGAATATGACTGATTTACAGAAGCTAAACTCAAATTTTGCTTTCAAAACTTTCACATTTTTGCTAAATACAAAATACCAGTCAAATTGCAACATAAAACAATATCACCACTAGAGGTCGCCATTTCCTGCAGGTCGCCACTGACCTGGATCTCTTCCTAATGTTCCGATTTGTGTATTAATATTTCCAGTCTGATCAATTTTCTTTACGCTCTTCTGTTTGGTTTATGCATAAATCCCTGGATTTTCATGTTGCATCAACTGAAGTAAACATGATTAAAAGTGACAGCCGGACGCCCGGTTCACAGTGACCCGATGGTGGATTTCTCCACAGTGAGCCCACTGGGAGATGAGATCTGATCTGCCGGTCAGTCAGTACTTAATCAGCCATTCAGAAACTCATGAAATCTAATCAACTTAATCACGGTGTCACTTTCTCTCGGCGTAATTAAACTCAACGCCTATTCAGTGAAGGGTGGCTGACTTTAGGGCTGCAGCCTCAAACACCAGACAACACAATGCAACTGGTGGAAATGTTTTTGTGTTTAAACAGAAAATACTGGAATTTCTGGCGGTTAGAGAAGCACCAAAATGAAATTAAGGCAAAGCCTAAAACAAAGATTCAATGTTTGGTGAAAACAGAAAAACATTTTTTTTTCTTTCCTGTTTATCCAGACAAAACCCCAGATAGATCCAATTCTCATTTTCAAAAGGGACGTGGGCAGAAATCTGCAACACATAACAACCTGGTTACACAAAACTAAAACAAACTAAAACAAACTACAAAACAGCTTAATGACACTGATTGATATAAATGCATTGCTTGTTTTTAAAACCAAATAAAACCAAAAACTGAAGGAAATAAAGTAAGAGAGACAGATTTGGAGCTGATAAGTCCAGTTAATTTGTAAACATGACAAGAATAAGAAAGTTCAAAGCACTTTGCATGAAAAAAACATGATGACCAATTATGAAACATTAAAATATACATCAAACATATTAATAAATCTGATCGTTATAATTCAAAGATAACTCTAAACTAATCATCTCTACATCAAAATCAAATTTTGAGATAAGGGTTTTTAGACTTTTGTAAGTCTAAAATCCTTTACATCAAGGATTCTTAGCCGTGATTTAAAGCAACTCAGTGTTTCATGAGGTTTCCTTGAAATTTGTTCCAAATGCTGGATGCTGTTTGGTTTTATAAGGTAAAGCTGCGTATCGTCTGCATAGTTATGGTAAATTATTTCTTAAATCTGAATGAAACCAAGAGAATGAATAAACACCCCATCCCCTATGAAATTAAACTCAATCCAAACATTTTAAATGATGATGACATCACTTCAAATTCTTCAAAATGTATTTGAAAAACATAAATCTGGACAGAAACTCAAAGCAAACAGTGAGAAACTTTGGATCAGTTCATGTTCTCATGCAGCCAGTTCCTCCTTGCAGCCAAACCTGCTTGACAAAGCGGCAGGAAGTTCGCCTGAAGACTGCAGAGGGTTTTTACAGCGGCGCTCCGTAATGTCTGCCCCGAGGAGAACATGATGGGACACTGAGCTCATTTCATACAACACCTCATTCCCTGCGCCCTGCGGGGTTTTAGCCACAGGCTGAACTACGACACAATCTGTGAAATCTGTGTTTCCCATCAGATGCAGTAATAACCTCTGTGCTTTGTCTGCGTGATCTTATCTACTTTATCTGAGTTTGAATGTCAGGAAGCGGCAGGAGGAGATGCAGTGCATATTATTTTTTTTACCACATTACATGAAATGGTTGCACACCGTGGAAACGTCCAGGTGCTTCATAAGTGAGAACATCTGACTTTATCACCAGCTTCCTCTGAGCCCCCCGGCGTCGCATCGAGAAGGTCTGCAGCCGAGTTATCAGGACAATAACTCAGCGAGGCTGGCCTCATTTACGCTCTAATGTCCAGCCATGTTGCAAAGAAAAAAAACATACACAAATATTGAAATAATAATAAAATAAAAATGATGTGGGAAAAAAAACAATAAAAATGAACAACAGCCAAAATAACAAAATTTAAATAAAATAAATTCCTGGTAGTGACTTCTTCTGTCAAATTGATCCAAAATATGTAGAACCAACTGTTCCTGTGATGACTCTTCTGCATAACTTTATGAATTAGTGACACAAAGCAAACAATTAAATAACTAGATAAATATTTACAAATTAAAAGAAGACAAGTTTTTTTAAAAAGTTAAAAATCAATTCATAAAAAAACACAAGTAAATAAAATGCAAATACAAGTTGCTCTATCTTCAAATGATCAACTTGTTGAAGTTGATTGACAGGGATTAAGCGACGTGTGGAGAACAAGGAGAAAGGATTATGCAAAACTCTTATTATTATGCAAATAGAGGAGAAAATAGTCTGGGGTCACATATTGTCATTTATCAGAGTGAGAAAACGAGACGGTCCAATTGTATTTTCAAAAACTTTACACCGACTTAGAAAATTATTATCAACAAATTTTTAAAAATGTAAAAGTTTCAAACATTTCAAATATTTTCCTGTCCCACATTTCACCTCTTATATTATTTTAAACGTACATGTCTGGAACCAAGCTAAAAATGATTATGCATACAATGAAGCTTTAAAATTAACTTTAAATATGAGGGAATTGGTCTATTTGTTAATTAAAATTATGCTTTTTCATCTTGTTCATCATTCGTTTTAATATTTTGTGATGTTTTCACAGTTTTCAAGCTGCATATATGGAGGATATTTCTGTGGAATTTTGCATTATTTATAGTAATACGTGAAGGAATTTAAGTTAAAAATGTTTAGAAAAGTTGTTCAAAAGAAAGTATTACACTATGAAAATGAAATTTGTTGTTATCCAAAACACAAACAGGACAGAGAAGAGAAGAGAGTTATTATTACTACTGTTTGTTCTTGAAGGGCGTTTTAAGTAACTAAAAGCAACAAAACAAAACTGTAAAGGACAGAAACTTTGAACTAAACAAAAGAAGAAGAAGAAGAAGAAGACATGTATTTCTGCTCTTAGATTTGAAAACAAAAATGTTGTGACCCCCACTTCTTCCTCCTCCTCCTCCTCATGATGTCACTGCCTGCTAAAGCCTGCAGCAGCAGCAGCAGCAGCAGCAGAGTGGCGGGAGGAGAATCAGCCTCTCTGCCAAACAGTTTGGAGGTTTTTCTTGTTCCGTGTCGATCAGGAGAAGTGATGGCACCGGTGCAGGAGACCTGCAGCAGGAGCATGCAGCGGTCAGATGGTGATGTGAGCAGAAGGTCCAGGAGGAAGAGGAGGAGGAAGAGGAGGAAGAAAGCCAAAGGTTGGTCAAGAATCTAAACTCACACTGAGTCGAACTGAACGTTAAATCTGTCCAGCCTCTTTTCCAGTTTCTCTTAGAATGAGATTCTGCAGGCTGATCTTTGTCTGTTTGAAACATTTTTATTAAGAAATAATAACGTCCACAATAAACTTAATTACTGAAATGAAACTTTTTCCAGTTAAGCTAAACCCAGATAATGGGACTGATTCTCCCTCTGAAGCTGTTAGGTCTCCAACACTGCAAAAACACAAAATTTAACAAGCACTTTTGGTCTAGTTTCTAGGAAAAATATCTCAGTCCACTTGAAGTAAGAAAACTAATTTACTTTTCAGAACGACATAGGAGTTTAATTTCGCTCAAAATCTCCTTAATGTTGATGAGAAGATTCTCTACCAGTGAACCCAGTACTTTATATCAATATTAAGAAATTACTGACTTTAAACAAACTCTTACTGAAAAGTCACTTCAAAGTTAGTTTTGTTTTATTTCAAGATATTTTCATCACCATCCAGTTTTCTGCATCTGTAAACTCATGTTTCACTCTGTCAAATTTAGTTTTGGATGCTGTTGTTAGTTGTTAAGTTTAGATATGCAGGAAACATAATTCCAGCTGCTATTTTGGTGCTTCTCATTCATATTAACAAAAAAGTGAACAGGTTTCATTCAGGTTTAACCAAAACAGAAGCCAGGCGACTGTTTTATAAAAATGAAGGTGGAAGAAGAGGCAAAAACAAATCAACCACATTGGCTTCAGGGTTTATTGAAAAGTTGTGAGCTCAGAAAAATGGCATCAGACTTCACAGTTATCAATTAAAAAGAAAAATGTGATTTATGTGCAATATTCCTCCTCACCAATACATGCATGCAGCGTTCTGACAGTGTGCAACGACTTTTATAGAAAAACAGAAAAGTTTTCTGTCATGTTGCTCATAAACTGGTGAATAACTTAAACTGGTGGTCGAGGTGCAGAAACCAAATGTAGGTTTGCCCATCTCAGCCAGAGGAAAAATGAGAACTTCTGGTCTGTTGAGATGATTTTAAACATTTTATCTGATTTAATTCAACCTCATGAAACTTTTCTTGGGAGGAAACTTAAGCAAACTCACAGAGAAATTTCAAATAGTAGATGTGATATTTTTTACCACAAACAAGCATAATATAAAGCGATAATTAGTTTTCATCCCTGAACTATTCTGCAGATTGTTAAAAACAATCTTATATTTCACAGTTTAAACAGATGAGCAGAAGGAGTTCAGAGGTTAAATCATATGAAGCAAAAGTCTAAATGCTGGATTTTCTATGTGCTGTTTGCATAAACATATTATCTGATGGAGATAAGCTGGAAGCAGAATTAATCATAATTACTGGTCAGCTTGATGAAGCAGCCATTGTTCTGCACATGTTGATCCTCTAAAAGCTGCAGATTACTCCATCATGCCTGCAGTTTCACATCCAGTTCTTACTTTAAATGCTTTAAGCTTATTCCACTATTATTAAAGACCCATCAACCTTTTTATAAGTGCTTCCTTGAAACAAAGCCCTCCAGGAATCATCACTCTGCATAGTCCATAAAATTATGTGATTTTTAAACATCTGTAGGTCTTTTACAAATGATGACATCAATTTCTCACTGAGGAAAATTACAATATAAAAGTGGAATAATTCCTCACATTCATTTGTACATTTTATTTAGTGCATCATTGCATTGTGAATAATCATAAGTTTCTACAAGACGGTCCATCACAAGCTGAATCAGAATCTCAACATTAAACACTGTTTTAGATATTTTTATGTTCTGTTTTTATTTGATATGGTTTTGCTGAAGATTCACATTTAAGGTGATTTTATTGAATGATTTGATCAAAAGGGCAGCAAGAAAAAGTTAAATAAATAAACATGCAAAACAATTTTTGTTTTGTTTTTATTCTTAAAAACTTGAAAGGAGGATTTCTTCCATGACAAAACAAATTAATTTCAGCTGACACTGCTGGACAAGGTGACGACATGACTGAATTAGTAAAACAGATAAAACATGAAATCATGATGAGATTTTTAAAAAATGTGTTTGGGCTGCAATAAAAATCCCCTTCTGCTGCCTTTTAAAGTCAAATGAACGAGCTGCTGCCATTGGCTGATTGTCCCGCTGTCAGGCAGGATTACGGGCCAACAGCTGCTGTCCTCCAGTCTGTCTGCGTTTGGACGTTTTTATGGATGGGATGTGTTTTGGACAAGTGCTCTCCATCACTGCCTTCAGACCTTTGAGGCATTTCAACGCACATTTCTGCTGACGGACGCTACGATGGCCCTCACTTCTCTGGGAATATTAGCACTGTGGTTTTCATGCTCATTCCACATAATGTCATAAATCCTCTGCAAAACTATATATTTCTTGCTTGGAACTGATACTAAATAGAAATAAAAGCATACAATTAGAAATCATTAATGACAGCGGCTTGTGTTTTTCTGGTTCAGATGTTAGTTTGCTCTCAGTGGAAGTTTAAAATGCGGTTTGGGGGCCATTTACAAACCCTGGACCAAAATAAAAGAAATTGGGACAAAAACTCAAACTTTTAAATGAAAGTCTACTAACAAAAATATTAGATGCGACACAAATTGATAATTTGGTTTCCTTCTGTTGTCTTGGTAACTAAGAACACATCTGTTCATTGCTCCAAAGTACCAATAGAAATGCTTTTAACTGCCACATTAAAACTTGTCTGAATCTGTACTGTTGCTGAGACGAGATTAATTTTATTATTTTCTACTATCAGTGTCATGAAGCTGTGATGGCCGAGAGGTTAAGGCGTTGGGCTCGAAATCCAATGGGGTTTCCCCGCGCAGGTTCAAATCCTGCTCACAGCGACTATATACCGTAACAAGTTGTTGATAGATTATATAAATGAAGGTTTTAGAGTGAATGGTATGATACAAGCATCCTGCTCACAACCACTCACTCGTTAAGGTTTTACCATCAAATTACCAGGATTTCAGAAGATCCGGTTTCTGAGTCTTGTCTAGGAACAAACTTTGCAAATGAAGTTGTTTCCTCTTGATCACACCTGAAGACATCCAGCTGTGATGGCCGAGCGGTTAAGGCGTTGGATTTGAAATCCAATGGGGTTTCCCTGCGCAGGTTCAAGTCCTGCTCACAGCGACTTTGTTTTGGTAGCTGATCTAAGCGGTGGTTTAAGTATGTACTAAGTTGTGATTGACTTTGTTATTTCCACATAAACCTAAAGCGTATATAAAATCTTAAACTAAAGTGGACACAAACTCTTTCTCATTGACTTCCAATGATCATGTTTTCCCCCCGTCTCCCTCCCTTTCCGACCATTGAAAGCCCGCCAATATGTTTTTTATTCAGATTTACTTAATCATTGAGCAGCTGTAATGGGCGAGAGGTTAGGTTGGTGGTCTGGCAATCCAATATGATTTTCCCGCTCAGGTTCGAATCCTACTCACCTCGAAATGATTCTTGGCTTTAATTAAAGATACGAATTACTGTGTTACTCTCTTAAAAATAAATTTCTATTTTTTGGGTGGTTTTCTTGTATAAGGTACTAGATATTATTGCTATTATTTATGGAGGCTGGATAACTTCTTGAGCCTTATTTCAGAGTTTGAATCTCCTTCTGCTGGCAGTTTGAATGTTCTCCCTCTGAATGTGTGCATTGTTCCTGAATCGTCTGGCTTCCTCATGTAATCCAAACAACAGTTATGTTAATTGGTTGCTTAATTTGGTGGGGTTTCCTGATTTCTCCAGAGTGGTGACCCTAAGTGACTTGGTGACGTCTGGCGTGAATCATGTTGGATATATTTTTCCTCTGATGAGCAGGCAGGCAGCTGTGATGGCCGAGAGGTTAAGGCGTTGGACTCGAAATCCAATGGGGTTTCCCCGCGCAGGTTCGAATCCTGCTCACAGCGATTTTAGGCTTCAGGGTCCAACATATCTGAGATCTTCCTCCAGATTGAGAGCAGTTTGGTTGATCAGTGTATGTTGCTGAAAAACACAGGTTTGTTTTTTGTAAGCCATTATTTTCCATTAATATATTTGTTGCTTCTTGAATGGTTATGCAGCGATCCAGCTGTGATGGCCGAGAGGTTAAGGCGTTGGACTCGAAATCCAATGGGGTTTCCCCGCGCAGGTTCAAATCCTGCTCACAGCGATTTCTGAGTTTATATTCAATGCACCTGAAGTTGCTCAACAGACCATTAAGGGAGAACATCCAAAGTCTCTGGAGATCTCCTGGTTTACTTCATATTTGCCTTTATTACTCCAGTGACTTGGTGCCTCCATGTTTTGCTCCTTGGTCACATGTCAAGATATCGAGCTGTGATGGCCGAGCGGTTAAGGCGTTGGACTAGAAATCCAATGGGGTTTCCCCGCGCAGGTTCGAGTCCTGCTCACAGCGACTATATACTGTAAGGAGTTGTTAGAAGATGATATTAATGAAGGTTTTATTTTTTATGGTACGTATGATATTAGAATCCTGCTCACAGCCACTCACTTGTTAATCATCCTGGCAAGGTTTTACGATCAAAATACCATAAACTTACCAGGATTTCAGAAGAGACAGCTTCCTAATGTTGTCAAAGAACAAACTTTGCAAATGAAGTTGTTTCCTCTTGATTACACCTGAAGACATCAAGCTGTGATGGCCGAGCGGTTAAGGCGTTGGATTAGAAATCCAATGGGGTTTCCCCGCGCAGGTTCAAATCCTGCTCACAGCGACTTGTTGCTTTACCAGGTCGTAGAAATGGACTTTTATGTATGTACTAAGCTCTGATTAACTTTATGTTTTCCACATAAACCCATAGCGGATATAAAATCGTAAACTAAAGTGAACACAAACCCTTGTTCGTTGACTTTCACAAATTTCATACTCCATATTTTTGTTTTAATCTTCTGAAATTGATGCCCAGATTTTAAAAAGTTTAACTCTCCATGTTGTCAGGTATCCTCAGGAACTTTTTTACCCTTTTTCACAACTACATATGACATTGGAATCCTGCTCACAGCCACTCACTTGTTAATCACCCTGGCAATGTTTTACTATCAACATACAATAAAATTATCAGGATTTCAGAAGATGAAGATTGCTAATCTTCAGGCACATGCAGAGGGTGGGCTAAGGGGGCTTGAGCACCTTCCCCTTTTGCTCCATGACACCAAGTGCCCTTTTGGTCTTTTTTGTTTTTGTTTTCTTTTTTCTTACACATGTACTACAATTATTATTATTATTATTATTATTATTATTATTATTATTATTATTATTATTATTAGTAGTAGTAGTAGTAGTAGTAGTAGTAGTAGTAGTAGTAGTAGTAGTATTAGTATTACTTTGCAAGAAAAACAACACAATAAGCCCTCAGGTCACATTGTTACCTTTGACCTTTTGCCCGTGACGCACTTGCCTCTCGCGCGGTGAGACAAGGCGGCTAACTGCGGAGCTCAAGCTAGGAACGTTTTTGGTGAATTAATAAAAATATATTTTTGGTGAAAAAACTGGAGTCGGCTTGCTACTGTCAGATAACGGAAAACGTTAAATGTTGCATCGTTTCTCCTTCAGTCGCGGTTTAAGCAGAAATGAAATATAACAAGAGGGAAATATCGTCCGCTCTCTGAGTATCTCTGAATATCTACTGAGCGGGAGGAGACGCCAGGTGAGCAAAAACTGTTCTGATCTATCGATCCAGTATTTTCATCATCAGACATTACGCTGTTGTTGTTGTGCTATGAGCTAGCTGCTAGCTAATGACTTTGCTAGCTAAGCAAGATAACTAAAAGCTTCCCTGTATTGTTAATGACAGCAGTCATTCTTCAGTGTTACTGATGCAAAAGGGACACAAAACCAGAATCAGCTCCATCATGGATATATGTCCGATTTTCTAATTTTCTTTGGTGAATGATCTACATTGCATTTATTGTAGCGTTAGGTAAATGTATCTTGAAGGAGAATAGTACTTAAATAAAAGTCCAACAAGGACATTCATTTAGAATTAGAAATAACTCATCCTGAACTACCATGATAGATATAATGTATGTAATAATCAAACTGCTTCTGTCCAATAAAAGCCTGTCATTAATGAAGAGGCAAACATAAACTTTTATTTGCACACATCAGAAATCTTTGGTTGTTTTCTCATAGTGACATGCATCGATTAAATTTTTGCTTTTGTTTTTGTTTTTTTCTGCAGTTCCACTCGAAGTTTGATGCAGCTCTGTTTTTCTGAATGGACCGTCTTCATCTCCACTGCAAGTACAGCAACCCAGGCAGATGTTCTTTGATTGTATGTCTCAATATTTTGAAATTTATCATTGTTAATTAAACTCTGAAACCAGTGTGACTTTTGTTAATATTCTGTCCTAAAATGCGATTAGATGTGCCCTTTTTTTTTTTTTTT
>VMRN01000074.1:147915-184231 GCA_010277015.1 Poeciliopsis turrubarensis
GAGCATGCTCGTTGTTCTGTGGTTGTTTTCGTTAGTGTCATGGTGGCAGACAGGGTGAGAACAGTCATGGCTTCCTTATGCTTGTTGTTACTTGGTCAGTGCTCATAGTTGAGTGTTGTTTACTGTTAATGCATTGTCTCTATGTTTAATGGTGCAGACAGTGGTGGTTTCTGACATGGGCAACCGCCCAGGGCGTTATCTTTTTAGGGATGGCAGGAGAGATGGAAACAAAGCAGAACACAGAGTTTGAAATGATAATGATATTGGTTAAAGTTATTTTAGCTCAAAGTATTTAATATATTGGTGTTTTTATGGGAATGTGGATCTTTCAGCTCAATTTGAGAAGTAATTTTGATCATACTTTGCATTCTTTTGTAGCGCGGGGCTCTGGTCTTGGTCTTGACTACAGCACTGCTGCGTGGCTGTCCTAACACCTCTTCCTTTTGCACTTCCTCTCCCACCCACCTTCTTTCCATCACCTTTCTGTTGAATTTCTTTCAAAATAAATGCCAGGAGTGGCAAAAACAGTGAAGTTCATGCTATGTTAGGACAGGAGACAAGATATTTCCATCCTTTAAAAAAGTGTCATGTTTTTGTCTTTCTGGTTCAGGCTGGAGCGATTTGGTATCAACCCTCAACAGACCCTCAAAACTCTGTGAAGCTTCTGCAAAACCAGCTGAAGCTGCTGAAAAATCAGGTGAGTTTTTCCTTTTCCTCAGATGAAAAGTCACTTTTTACACAGATACAGGTTGTAGAAATAAAAAGAGATTTCAGAAATACTTCCCAATATATCGATACTCTGTATTTTTATTTCCCAACAGGGGAGACCAGTTTAGAGGTGAAAGAGAATCGAGATGTGACTGGGATTAGTGACTTTGTCAGCAGATATCAGCCATCAGCAGTTTGTGCTGCTTCCTCCAAACACGAGCAGAGAAATCCGCCGTTTCTGTTTGGTCGGTTGTGTTTCCAGAAGCCGTCATGTTGTAAAACATCAGCCTGGACTGAGTCTCAGAGGAACGCAGTGGTGCAGCTCGACCAGTTACGACCCGGTTTGCAGTATGAGGTTGAGTCTAAAAGCGGACCTCTGCACGCCCCGCTGTTCTCTGTGGGAGTGCAGGTTGACGGTTTCCACTTCGAGGGTCAGGGAGCCACGAAAAAGCAGGCGAAGACGAGGGCAGCTGAGCTGGCTCTGCAGTCCTTCGTCCAGTTCCCCAACTTCTCCCAGACTCACACCGTCATGGAGAACTTTGATTTCACAGCAGATTCTTTCCTGGCAGAGTTTGAACCATCGCTGCTTGAAAACTATGATTTCCTGCACAACAAGACGACAAAGACGGAAATGTTTCCCAACATCAACAAGGACAGAAAAACTCCTCATTTCACCGTAGACTTGGTTTCCTCAGCAAGTCCAAAACGGCAGCTGAATCCGGTGGCAATGCTCAACGAGCTGCGACCGGGACTCACATACCTGTGTCAGGTGGAGAGAGTCCACGGTACGCCAGTGAGGAACTTCATCATGGTGGTCCGACTGGAAGGGAAGGTGTTTGAAGGTTGCGCTCACAGTAAAAGTCAGGCCAAGATTCAGGCGGCGGCTGCAGCCCTACAGGCTCTTTTCAGCATGAACCTGGAACCAGAGCAGAAACTGGACGCCCTGCATGGAGGCAGGACCAAATGTCAGCTACCTCCGGTAGGTGCATCTGAATTTAAGTTTCTTTTGCCATGAAGACACAAAATCTTTGTAAGTAAATCTAATCTGTCACCAGGAAGGAGCCAGAATATGTTGATACAGACAGTTAAAACATAAATTTAGCCTATTTTTGCAAGAGGACAAAGTTAAAGGCAAAGAAAGCACGCCACGCCAAAGCAATGCAGGAAGAAGTGAAAGTTAAATGTTAGAAACCTCTCTGCTTTTTTAATCAGTTATGCAGCATTTCTGTTGAAATATGGCAAACCAAGTTAAAACACAATAATGTTTGTTATTTAATTACAGTAAATATTAGTAAAGTAAATAAATTCTTTAAATAGCTCATAGGAATCTCAATCTGGTGTCAATAGCCAATTATGACAACTGATTGGTGAATTTACCATTTATTCTATTCAGTGCTGTGTTTTATTTTGCTCCAGATTAAAGATCAATTTAAAATGAAATAACTTCTTTATTTCCTATTTGCAGTTATTTGGGTTTGGACTTTTTTGCTTAAAATGTGGTCCAGGAAATTGCAAAGATTTAATTCTTAAAAACAATTAAAAGTCGTAAGGTTGCAGAAGAAACCTCAGGGTGACTTAAAAAGACATAAGCATTTCTCAGACTTTGCAAACAAATAGAAATTTTGATAAAGCCTTGCTGCACTGCAAAAACACAAAATCTTACCAAGTATATCTCAGTACAGTTGAAATAAGACAAAACTAACTTACAATTTCAGTAAATATTTGTTAAATATTGATGAAAAACTACTAGTTCTATTGGAAGATTATTTCATTGATAACATGGGGAAAATATCTTGTTATAAGTTAAATAATCTGCCAATGTAACGAGAAATGTTTCATCAATATTAAGGTATTGCTCACTTTAAAAAAAAGATTCAATATGTTGATGAAAAGTTACATGTAAGTTAATTTTATCTTATGTCAAGTTTAGGAAGATGTTTGAACTAGAAACAGACGAAAATACTTGGTTCAGATTTTGTGTTTTTGTTGAGTAAATCTGTACATCAAAACATTATGGGCACATTTTACTCATCTCGAAGCACAGATTCAGCTTCATGCCATGATGTGAGTTTGACCCTCGTCTCGCCAACAATCTCCGCTTTCCTAAACTGTCCAGTTAGATGAGTCTGAGGTGCATCGTACGCCAGCCAGATGGATCGTGTTTTGCACCATTTTGGCCCTGAGGATGGTGGACGGTGTCATGTCTGCTCCTCTGCAGCATCGAAACAGCTTCATTATGAGCTGAAATGTCCCTGATCTCATGTTGATTCCCAGAGGCTGAGGTGGAATGTGGCTCAAATGTGCAAAACAATGTCAAAAGTGTGAAATTGGTAGCTGATTATTTGAAGGAGTGTGCATAACACTGACATAAACATGAAAGAGTCAGTTTTCACTAAGTACCATTTGGAAGCTAGAGCACACTTTCAATGTAAAGTTGCATTGAAGGAAATGAAGGAAACAAATGAAACTTCATGACGACATTTGTTCATGTTCATAACTGGTGTGATGCAGAGGTGGGAGTAAAAACTGTTCTCAAGCAAGAGCAGCAAGACTTCAACATATCTTTACTCGAGTAAAAGTAAAGAGTAGTTTTACAACAATTTACTCAAGTAAGAGTGAAAAAATATTTGCCTAAAAAAGCCACTCAAAGACTGAATAATCGATCAAGTTATCAGTTTATTCAATATGGATTATTTGACATAATTCATATGTCAAATAGCAAAAAATAACTGAATCAGGCAAAATATATTTTTTCCACAAAAACCTTATGAAACTTTAACAGAAACTGCAGGTGTGTCTGAGTCTGCTGACTTTTTGGTTAAAACATGTTTGGTTGTCATTCAGTGGGCAGAAAATCCAGAAATTTTGCTCAAATAATAATAAAATTACTCAAGTAAAAGTAAAAAGTACTCCATGATAAAAATACTGCTAAAAATAAGTCTTTTCATGAAAGTTACTCAGGTAAATGTAATTGAGTAAATGTAACTAGTTACATGTTGCATAACATGTTTTTGTCAGTCTTTTGCACACCACCAAATTTATTAATATTGCTCATTTCCAATGGCTCAAACTACAAAAAGTGCTTCACAAAATAAATGCAAACAAGGAAAATACATAACAGTGGCACAACCAAATATTAAACTTTTTTTAAAGGCAATAAAACAACAGGAACAAACAAATAATCAACGGTAACATGTATAAAGCTAGTTCATAACAGTGAAAAATATCCTGTGTCTGTGCAGCTCTAATTCTCAAAAACAAAAATATATAGGAAGCTTGTTACAGGCTGAAAGACATAAAGAAGTCTAGATTTAGTGGTCTAAATTGTAAAAACTTAAAAAAGCTGCAAGCTTTGTGCAGAGCGTCCTGAGTCTTCTTTGCGCTGCTTCGGTGTCCATCAGGCAGCGTGACGCATTAATGAACATTACTGCAGCGCATTAGGGACGGAGCAGCAGCGGGCGCATGTGGAGCAGGAAGATGGCGTGAAGGGCAAATGATCTGAAGATAATTGCTTATCTGACAGAAAACACTGAGAATCAGAGGAAATATTGTTTTATTTACAATCACTCTGCAAAAACACAAAATCTTACCAGGTATGTTTGGTTCAGTTTCTTCTGCAAATAGCTTAGTAAACTCACTAACATAGCTTTTCAAAAAGATAAAGTCAATAATTCCTTAATAAAGATGAAAAAGTTTCACTGACAGATTATTACACTTACAATAGCAAAACATGTCATGTAATAAAATCTGTTAGTGAAGCTGGCACTTTTTCATCAATATTAAGAAAAGCTCCTATTGCTTCCTCAAAAGTTATGTATCAGTTCATTTTCCATTATTTAGAATGTAATAAGATATCTAGAAACTAAATAAAATACTTGGTAATATTTTGTGTTTTTGGACAAACCTTTTCAGTTTATGAAGTGACTTTTTCCCTGCAAAATGATGAATGGGAAATTGTTTAGGAATGACCTTTCAACCCTTCCCAGATTTATTGGCAACCTCAGTTACGTCTCTTATGTATTTGGTTATTAATAATTTGATTACAATAAATACATAGTTGACCTCAAGAAGACAAGAATATGTTTTTTGTGATCCTCTGTCAGCTGTAACAAAATCTTCCTCTGCAGTTTTTTGCAGAATCAATCTACTGCCTAGTAAGAGAGAAATACTCCCAGCTCAGAGACGGCTGCTCCTCTTCCTCTCACGGCCGTCACAAGGTGCTGGCCGGCATCGTAATGACCCGAGGTGAGTGAAAACAAACGCAGGAATCTGAAATCTGACCCAGCTGAAGTGGAAGCTCTCGCATTAAATTAACAGAATAATTTTTAAAAATGTATCTTTAGCTTTTAGCTTCAGGTTGTGTTGGCTTCCATGTTTCTTCTTTGGAAGATCTGTGGAAAAACACAGAAGAAACAATCAGACTTTTTGTGTCGGGATCCATAAAGATGTTGGAGGTTTTTTTTATGTTTCTTCCAAGTATATTTTATGTAATTCTTCATGAAAAACGGACCATCAGTCACTAAAATGACAAAAAGCTGTTGACTCAAAGGAAAGGGGAGCAAGTTCCCTTTTCTTCCTGCAGGTGGCGCCTCTTGCACACTTGTCCCGTCTCTTTACTGTAAAATGACTTTCAGGTTTTATTCACGTGTGTTTGTGTGGTTTATCAGTGTGAACAGAAGACACCTTTGTTTTTGTTTTTTGGGGTTTTTTTTTCATTGTGTAACCCGAATGTCAATTAAAAGAACTCTTGTAATCATGTCTTATCGATAGGTTTGCCTCGACTGCTTTTATTAGTTGTACTGACGGCTGCTTTAGAGATCATTTCATTGAACAAGAACTAAAGAGAACTAAAGAGAATTTGACTTTTATAATGTGCAAAACATTATAAAAAGTTTTGCACATCCCAGTCATGTGTGTTGTAGCATCTGAATTTAGCGCAGTCCATCTTCCCGTCACATTTAACACAATCTAAGTCCATCACCTGCATATTAACCCCATTTTATCTCATTTTCCTTTTATTCTCAGGATTTGACCTGAGATCAGCCCAGGTTGTGTCTCTGGCCACGGGGACAAAGTGTTTGGACTCAGACAAACTGAATGAAGATGGTTGCACTCTGAGAGATTGCCACGCTGAGGTTCTCAGCAGACGGGCGCTGGTTCGGTTCTTCTACTCTCAGCTGGAGCTGCTGCTTTGGTAAAATCTGTTTTCTTCCTCTCACCTCAACTTTATCAAACATGGAGTTGGTCAAAGGTTTGGATTACAGCATCAAAAAAGTTTATATGATTTAGGAAATCTGTATTATTTGAATGAATTTCAAATAATACAAATCCTGTCTGTGTAGTTTGTTTTTCTATTTTTGTGTAGTATTCACAGACCAGCATAATGCTCCACACAGGTCTAATCTTTCACCACTTAAATTTTGTTTTAGGTTGTAAAACATAAAAGAAAAAAAACATCTTTTAGTTTTTTGCCCCAAAGTGAGCGACCAGAGGGGCAGGACCAGTCGATATTCGTTCCAGATAAAGACTCGACTCACCGTTTCCGACTGCGGGAGGGAATCCGATTCCACATGTACGTCAGCTTGTCGCCTTGTGGCGACGCTCGACTCAACTGCCCGTACGAAACCACACCCACATGTGAGAAATCCCGTAAAACCCATTAAGAAAAGGAATATTTAGACAGAACATTTCAGCAACAAGGCAGTTCAAAGTAATTCACATGATAAAAACAGAGAAATACAAAGTTATCTTGTTGGTGTCATTTATTAGCAAATTTAAGCAGGTGGGTTTCTAGTCTCAGTGTTTCAGCAGTTTTCCTTTAAGTGAGGAGAACGTAGAGGAAATGTTATATCAGCAGTGGACGAGACCATTTTGCTCTGAACTGGTTTTGTTCTCTGTAGATCCCAGCAGGAGGTTTCGCTGCCACCTCAGGATGAAGGTGAATGGTGGCGAGGGAACTCTGCCTCTCGTCTCAACCAGAACCAATCAGAAATGGACCGGAACGTCTCTGGGTCAGCATGTCTGCATGGCCAGCATGTCCTGCACAGACAAAATTGCAAAGTAATGATATTCATTGTGTATTTTAACATCCTATTGCAGCTAAATGTCCAGTAAAATAAAATTAAAACTGTTTTGATAGATGGAGTGTGGCTGGCCTCCAGGGGGCGCTCCTTTCTCACCTGGTGGAGCCGATTTACCTCCACAGCCTGACGGTGGGCAGGCTGAGCCACACGGGTCACCTGGGCAGAGCCATGACCCGCCGTCTGGCCCGGGTCAAGCACCTGCCGTCCCTCTACAGACGGCAGCAGCTGCTCCTCGGCTGTAGGTTCACCTGAAACCAGCGGCCATTTTTACAACACGCCAAACTCCTTAAACACGACAAGTTTCAACAATGGAACTGCAACATCATTGTCACGCTACAAGACAGACACACACATAAATGTAAAAGCAAGAATATGACGCCAAAACTTTTGTGTTTCAGTGTGAATTTAAATATGGAAGCCCATTTCTGCCATGAATTAAAAAAATAAAAGTCATAAGTTTGACTTTCAAAGAGATGGAAAGTCATAAAGTCGTAAATATGAAATTTACATTCATAATGATGAGATAGAAAACATAATTATGAGATTTCACATTACATTTATAAAGTACAAAGGCATAATTTCAACTTTTCTCATCCAAAGAAGCGATGTTTTCTTAGACCTAACATCAAATTAAAGAGGGATCTCATGGAATGCAAAAAAATAAAAATATGCATCTCTTTTCAAAAAATCATCTCCAATAACCCATCTCATGAGCCACATATGTTTCACATAATGTGTGTGACTATTTCCACTGATTTCTTACATCTTCAGCAGAACTGTGACGTAACATTTTTTCTTGTCTTGGAAGATTTGAGCAGCAGAGAAGTTTGCCAGGCTGGAAAAGCAGGCGATGTTTGTGTGAACTGGAGTTTCGGTGAACGAACTCTGGAGGAGGTCAGCAGCTCTACAGGGAGGAGCAAAGACTCGGGGAGTTTGTCACGAATATGCAGGCGCTTCCTGTTCAGCTGCTGGCTGAGGCTGGAAAACAAGGTGATAACAGAAACTGCTGCAGGTTCACTGAATGAACATTTATCTGATGCACAAGATAAAGATTAGACTAAATTAAACAAATAGTGCTTTACTTGGTAATTATGAACTCTTCAGTCTGAGAATAAAAACATCAATAAAGTTTCTGTTTTAGTTCTTTCTAAAATGTGGAGCATCCAGAGTTTCAAAGCATTTCCTTGTTCCTTATTGTTCAGATTGACAAATTAAAGGTGAGAGTAGAAAAGCCTTCCGTGACTACAGGACCTGACAGATCGCATTCTTTGTGATTTGTTGGATAGAGATCAGTTTGTTGATTAGCAGAAAGTCCCACATTGCCAGTCACTGACAGCAGCAAATGTGTCAGAGGTAAAAGAGAGAAAATAATGACATCCGGAGTCACATACAACAGTCTCAGCAAGGCCAGAAGTGGGACTGATTGTAAATTTGGTCACAATGACAAAATTGGGCTTTAGATTGTCACTAAAACAGTTTTATATTTGATCACATTATCCAACATTCATAGTCGAAGTGCAGGGATGTGAAATAGGCTTTACAAAGAAACTTGTCTTGACTTGAAGAAGAAGTTATATTCCTGACATCCTGTCACTGCTGGGAAAACAGCTGTTCTCTCTGGAAATGAAGAGGTGTGTTGCACAAGAGCCCTCAACAGTTTGTGCAACGCACAACTAGTCAAGAGCTGACTGCTGCCAATTATCATAAATGACTGGCAGCAGTCAGCTCTTCCTCCCAGTCAGCAAGAGCTGACTTGCATTCAGTTTAAATTCCCTGAAAGGGTAAAGTATGATCCACCACCATTATCTATGAAGTTCTTCTGAATTCTTGCTGTTAATCTCAGTAAAATTGTCTAAGCAGGTTCAAATACTTGTCTGTAAGACCTGCAGACAAGAAGACAAATACAGATAAGTCCTTGTCTGACACAGAGACGTTCATGATAAACCATCTATACTTTATTTCTTCAAGACGATATAAGCCATCTCTTCCAATTCAAGAGCCTCTCACCTATTTCAATATGTGCTCACTGACCTGGGAGATGTACGGCTCTATGGCTGTTTCCCCTTTTTCGGTGACTTTGGAAACTAGCTCTTAGCAACCAAGGTCCAATAACCAATTACAGTTTCAGAGCATCTTTTGGTCATTTGGTGGTGGGATGAGCAAGATGTACCTTGCTAGCCTACCTGGCTTTCTAGGCCATTAGTGGTGGCTTTCATGGTCTAGGAAGACTAAATGATGGCCTAGGAAGCCATCATTAAATGAAAATACAAAATATAATTTATCTTAAAATACTTTCCTTACCTTTTGAGTTGCTCAGTTGAACAGCAGAATCTGCCATCTTCAAACCCGAAGAAGTTCTAATGCTACCACTGTCAACAATCCAGGGCACACGACTGACTAGATGTCTCGCTGCACATTTAGAAGGACAATGAACTTCTCAGCTATTAAACAATATTAACAGTCCTCACCAAGCTACTTTCCTCTTTTTCTTTTACAGCTAAACACTCCTGTTTTGGGTCCTGGAGCCACCACAGCGACTTATCCCGCATCCAAGATGGCTGCTAGGCGCTACCAGAAGGCAATGCAGCAGTTTAGCAACGCTCTGCAGGATGCGGGTCTTGGTTTGTGGCCCAGGAAAACTCAGAAAGTTGGTTACATTAGTGTTAATGTGTAAACCATGCAGCAAAATCTCACTATGTAGAAAAAATAAGGTTCTGAGAACCCTGACATGAACACCCAACAAGTATTGTGTTATAATCTGCAAAGAGTTTGAAAATAGATTAAACCAAAGGAAGAAGCTTGACTTGCCTTCAGTGGATGTTACTTTAGTGAAGGCTAAGTTTGCCAGCTTTGTTTCCAGATCTGTTGTCTTGATGAAAATGATGAGTCATGATCTTATACAGATTCTCCTGTGTGAAAAGTCTTAGATAAATAGGTTGTGTCCATCAATTCATTAAAAGTTATTTTGGATGAATTAGTGTTTACATTTTTATTTTGCTCTTCAGAGTTCCTCAGTCTTAAGTTGAATTTGAGCCCTGAGCTGTTTGTCTGTGTGCCACCCAGGAGGGCAACACAGGAGGGCAACACAGAAGGGCAACACAGGAGGGATCCTGTGCAAACCTCTTTCTTCGCTGGCGGAGGAAGGTTGTTTCTGGACCTTTGGATATCAAAACTATGCAGGTGACTGTATTGTACTGATCGATCAAAGGAATATATTTTGATCATGGTTTGCTCAGAATTCTGCAGAAGGAACCTTATAACTGCAGGTTCTCCGAGGCTGCTGTTGACACCACACTGAGAGAGAAGCAGAACAGCTGATGGTTGTAAATAGGTTAAGAATCAACATTGAAAGGGTCAACAGTCAAACATTGATGTCTTTTGCATTGTAAAGTGTTTATTTTGTCAATGTGCCACTGGTGAAATGTTTCAATGGAATCCAGTTTGAAAATACATGTTCATACTGGACTGTGATTTTACTATATATCATTTTTACGGTTATGGTTTTGGTGTGTGAAGAATTCACAGAATATTTTTTGTGTAGTGAATCCTCTGTGTGTGACTGTCGCCAGTCTTGTGTGATGTGGTTATGTAAGCAGCAGCAGTGTGTGTGTCAGTAGATAAAAGAGGTAGAGGAAAACACAGAATCCATAACATCAGTCAGTCAAATCAGTTTGTTCAACATGGTTTATTTGTCGATTTCAGTAAAATACGAAATTGTTATCTTAGTTCAATGGAAGGCAGGAAGCAGATCCGGCCGTCTCAGCTCTTCTTTTCAAACCTGGAGTTCAGCACCTCCAGCTTACCAAAGTCCACATGTCTTATCCTTCCACTTTGATAAACAGCTACCTGCTAACACAATGAATCCCTGTCCTTCAGGTAACTTAGACCTGTCAGGTGTTCTACAACTCAACTCTGCAGTCACTTTAATCATATGTTATGGACGACAGCTTCAATTGCTGCTCTGAGGTTCAACAATGCCATCACTGTGGTTCTTTCACAGTTTGTATTTATGTGATTAAACACTTTGACACGGGCCGTCTCAGTACTGTGGTGAGCACAGAAACTGAACTGAAAGATGTAAAATCATGATTCTGTTATTGATAACATGCATAGTGATGAAATTATTAACAATGACTCATTTTTCTGGAGGAGAACGAATTAACAACCAAAACAGAGGTCAGAATGCAGCGTCAGTAATATCTTTTACTTTTACATATCAAATCATATCACATTTTGATATAACTTGATATCAAATCATATCAAATGGGGTGGCATCTCAAAGCATCATAGTTCACAAACGGGCAAGGCTGTCAGTGGGTGTGGTAAAATCAAACATTATTGAAAAACATCTCTGCCTTTCGATGAACATGTGTCTCTTTAACCACCTCCTCG
Source organism: Poeciliopsis turrubarensis (assembly GCA_010277015.1). NCBI lineage: Eukaryota > Metazoa > Chordata > Actinopteri > Cyprinodontiformes > Poeciliidae > Poeciliopsis > Poeciliopsis turrubarensis. Next base: position 159,099 of record VMRN01000074.1, read on the forward strand.
CAGAAGCTCCAGTCTATCCACATTCTTTAGACTCGATGGTTGAAGGTGGGCGTTACGATTATGCAAATTAGTGTAAGGCTTGAGAAGCTACATTCTTCTGAAGGAATAAATGCTCAGAGCACATTTTCAGGAAATGAAACTCACACAGTCACTTTGACTGAGAGCAGAAATGGAGCAGAATAAGCTGGACCGAGAAACTTTCTCCTGTTCGATCTGCCTGGATCTGCTGAAGGATCCGGTGACGATTCCCTGTGGACACAGCTACTGCATGAACTGCATTAAAAGACACTGGAATGTGGAGGATCTGAAGAGAATATACAGCTGCCCTCAGTGCCGGGAGACATTCACACCAAGGCCTGCTCTGAAGAAAAATGTTGTTTTTGCAACTGTAGTGGAGGACCTGAAGAAGATTGGACTCCCAGCTGCTCCTGCTGACCACCGCTATGCTGGACCTAAAGATGTGGCCTGTGATTTCTGCACTGGAACAAAACTGAAAGCCACCAGGTCCTGTTTAGTTTGTTTGGCCTCTTACTGTGAGAAACACCTTCAGCCTCATTATAATTCTGACACATTTAAGCAACACCACCTGGTGGAGCCCACCAAGAACCTCAAGAAGAACATCTGCTCTAAGCATGATCATGTCATGAAGATATTCTGCCGCACTGACCAGAAGTGCATTTGTAGCTTCTGTTTAATGGATGAGCATCAAGGCCACAACACAGTGTCAGCTTCAGTAGAATGGACTGAGAGGCAGAGACAGCTGAAGAAGAGACGAGGAAGCATCAAGCAGAGAATCCAGGACAGAGAGGAAGATGTGAAGCTGCTTCAACAGGAGGTGGAGGACATCAATCACTCTGCTGACAAAGCAGTGGAGGACAGTGAGGAGATCTTCACTGAGCTGATCCGTCTCCTCCAGAAAAGAAGCTCTGATGTGAAGCAGCAGATCAGATCCCAGCAGGAAACTGAAGTGAGTCAAGTCAAAGATGTTCAGGAGAAGCTGCAGCAGGAGATCACTGAGCTGAAGAGGAAAGACGCTGAGCTGAAGCAGCTCTCAAAGATAGAGGATCACAACCAGTTTCTCTGCGGTTACAGCTCAGTGTCAGTATTTAGTGAGTCTACACACGCATCCAGCATCAATATTAATCCTCTGAGATACTTTGAGGACATCATCGTGTCTGTGTCAGAGCTCCAAGTTGAACTGCAGGACATCCTGAGAGACCCGTGGAAAGGAAGCTTACTGAGTCTCACTGAAGTGAATGTTTCACTGTCAGAACAAGAACCAAAAAGCAGAGCTGGATTTTTAAGACATTCAAAGGACCTCACACTAAATCCAAACACAGCAAATGTATGGCTGGCACTATCAAAAGGGGACAGAAAGGTGAGAAGGATGGGTGAACCTAAGTTTCTTTCTAGTCACGCAGAAAGATTCACTCATTGGCGTCAGGTTCTGAGTAGAGAAAGTCTGACTGGATGTTCTTACTGGGAGGTGGAGAGGAAAGGGAGAATTTATGTAGCAGTCGCTTACAACAGTATCATCAGAGCAGGAAGAAGTAATAACAGTTTATTTGGAGCTAATGACAAATCATGGGCATTAGAATGTCGTTCACACAATTTTAAATTTGGTCATAATGACATCTGGAAATCCATCTCAGGTCCAGTTTCCTCCAGAGTGGGAGTGTACCTGGATCACAGAGCAGGTATTCTGTCCTTCTACAGCGTCTCTGAGTCCATGACTCTGATCCACAGAGTCCAGACCACATTCACTGAGCCGCTACATGCTGGGCTTTGGATTGGTTTTGCATGTCATGCAGAGCTCTGTGAACCCAAATAGACAGAATCCACAAAATGCTGTGAGTTTAAATTCTCTAACATATTTTCTTGATTGTTTTTGGTTTGTGTTTAAACTAATCAGACATCAATAATCAAAGATGGTCAGGACTTGTGTGTCTTCAAACCTGATGTCTTTGGTTTTAGTGATTTTGTTATTTTTTCTACATGCATCTCTAAAACAGTTGATTAACACAAGACTATTTGCTATATTTTACTCCTTGTTGCTTTTACTGGCAAAGACTGTGAAATCAGAAATAAAATGACTAATTATTCTTCTGGTTGAAAAAGTGAAGAATGTTTTTTGATTTAAGATTTTGTTTTGATACATTTTGTTGAGTCCTTACAGACACAAGACAACAGATATACAGTAGTCTCTTGGGAACTAAGGAGAGACTTCAGGGGAAAAGGTGTCACATGTCTCCACAAGTTAGCTCTGTTAGTGATAGAATGCTGCCCTCTACAGGACGATTGTGGTCTAACATGGCATTGAATCTAGGGTTGTTTAATATTGGTTTATTGTTAAATATATGGAAGAAATGTGTGTTTTAATCACTGTAAATAAAATTCCAAATTAATTATTTCTGTGGTTGTGTTTGTGTCTAAGAATTTGAAGTCTGATTTAAAAGTTGTTTTTTATCTGATTGTCCTTGCCATAAAAAAGAACATCAAGTCAGTTTTGACTTGATGTCAAGGAAATACAAAAAATACAAAAAAAATAGTTCCAATACCAGCAATTGTGATGAAGCAGTTAGATGGATTTATGTCAAACATAAAAAAATATATAGAAAAAATCAAACATAAAACAAAGATATAAAGTGCAATAAAATAGCTGCAGAAGAGCTGATAGTCACTGTTAAGAAACTTTAAAAGAAATTATCAATAGCTCTGGTTGACAAAGCTTCATTGTAAAAATACAGTAACATGGTTTGCCATAATACAGGATAATGTTTTAAATTGTGAAATGAAATCTGTCCATTTTGAATTAATTGTCTATGTACCAAATTGTTGGCAAAAACATTTTTCAGAGGGAGAACATTTGCAGCCTTACATACAGAGTAAAGAAGATGTCTAAACACACATCCAGAAATTATTTTTGACTCATTAGAAAGTGACATGATCATTTCTACCAAAATAAAACAATGTAAATTAAAATAAGCCTTTCTGTTCTTGTTCTAAGATATGTGCAATGTGAATAGTTATTTTTAAGTTATAAAAGTTTCAACAATCATTTCACACAAATGCATTGTTTGGTGCTGAATTTAGGCACATCAGTACTCGAAAAAATGCTTTTCAATTGTAGCCGAAAGATGGTCCGGTTATGCTGCAAGTAATTCACAATGTTCAAACAATACAACAGATAAATATGATTAATATTTTAATGTAGCTTAAAAACTAGGTAAATGTAGTACAGTCGTAGACACATTAGTTAAAAAAAACAAGTGACAGATATCCTTGAAGAATTAAAAGGTGGAATTAAACACTGACTCAGGTATTATTAGAGTGTAACACATATGAGGATAGTAAGACTTAGAAACCAGCACTGAAACAGCTGAAAATAACTTATTGCAGGAACTATTCTTTGTTAATATGTGCTCCATTAATGAATGTTTTTGTGTTTGTATTTTGTTTTTCCCACGCTGCGGTTACATTCCAGTCCAGCAGATGGACCAATCGGCTACTTTGTCTCACTTCCGGCGGAAGTAAAACAACAGGCTTTAGCAGCAAATTGTGTGTACTCGACTGAAAAACGGTTGTGCTGTTTCTCAGCTGAATATTTAATTAACCATGTCTTCAGTTCAACATCTGAAAGAGTTTATCAGAGAGAGACTAACTGCTGCTGCGGAAGAAATTTTCACAGAGGTTGAAAAAACCATCGTCCGCTACGAGGAAGACATCAAACTGCTGGAAACTTACTGGAAACCTCAGATAAAACTCACCAGAATCGGTAGGAAGTAACGGAAGCCGGTTAGTTCAGGCTCCGAATATCAAATAGAAAGTAACAATGAAATAAAATCAAGCTCTTGGTTGTTGATTTTTTTTCCCCCCCTGTTACCATGGTAGCTGTTAGCAACGTCCAGATGCTGGCTTTAGCAGATTCCAAAGCTTGTATCCAGTTCAGCAGCTTTTACTTTTACTCTTTGATTCATTTAGCTTCCAGTCTCAGCCAAGTGACATACAATGACATGATGATGTCTGTCAATGCTGGCTGAACCAGGTAGCATAGGCCCAATGGCGAATTTCAATCCCTCGCCGTACGGATACTATCATCTCTATGTCACAGATGCATCATTCGATTTGCACCAAACTTGTTATGCATGACTTGTGAATCTCTAAAGAGCCCAATAGAAATTTACACTTGGAGTATATAATGGTAGGAGTTAAAAAGGTAGACTCATTTGATACTAAGCAAACATATTTTTGAAAACTCATAAAATGCACTTTTTAATTTGATTCAGAAATGTCTGATTGATCCCAAGAACAATTATGTTGTTGTAATAACTGATATAGCCTGTAACTGAATTACTGTTGTATTGCAGTCTCATAGTTAGTGCTGTGAAGACACTGGTGCAGTAATCAACACGTTTCTCTCAACTTTGCTGGGACATTAATCCTTTAATCCTGGAAATGTTCTACAGGTGATGGAAGGTCGATTTTATAACGGTCTTTACATGAGTGAAGGTACAGGCCTGAGTCCATCACTACACCCATTTAGGCAATATTGTTAGATTTATTTGACTTTCTCACAGTTGATAATCATCAGAAAAAAACAGACTGGTGCATGAGACGGTCATCAATGTAATTATATTAATGATGTCTTCATTTGCCCCCACAGACCTCCAAAATCCACATGTCTCCATTGAGGAGAAAACTTCTGCCATTCAACAAGTCTGTGTCCAGGGGATGAGTTCCAGTCATGACCAGGAGGAAACAGAACTTCAGTGGCCTGAAGAGGAACAGATGGAACCAGAACCTCCACTGATTAAACAAGACGAACCGGACCCAGAGCCTCCACTGATAGAAGATAATTGGAAAATAGAACTTAAAGGGTCAAGAGCGGAAGAACCAGAACATCCACATAGTCGTGAAGAAAATGAGGAACCAGATTACTCACTGCTTAAATATGAACTGCAGGAACTAGAATATTTACCAACTGGACGGGACCAAAAGGACCTCTGCTCGGGAGAGCAACTTGTCCAGAAGCAGATTGTTGCTTCTGGACAAGGTGATTTGAGTAGAGAACCAAAGACTGAACATTACTTTCACATCTCTAATGAAATTGAGAGCAAAGATCAGGAAGGAAGCAGCATCACTGTATCTGAGAGTCAGCCTCATACTGACACCAAGAAAAGGTCTTTCAAATGTGATGTTTGTGGGGAATGTTTTGAAAATCAGCATAATTTTGAAAACCATTCCAGAACCCATAATAGTGAAAGGCCTTTTTCATGTGAAACATGCAGTAAATGTTTCTCTCATATTGGTAATTTAAATGTCCATAAGAGAGTTCATACTGGTGAGAAACCCTTTTCATGCCAAGTATGTAAAAAAACGTTTTCTCAAATTTGTAATTTAAAAGTCCACATGAGAATTCATACAGGTGAGAAACCATATTCATGCCAAGTATGCAGAAAAAAATTCACTCAGATCAATGGTTTAAAACGGCACAAGGACATTCATACAGGTGAGAAACCATTTTCATGCCAGTCATGCAGAAAGAAATTCACTCAGTTTTGTAGTTTAAAGGTCCACATGAGAATTCATACAGGTGAGAAACCATTTTCATGCCAAGTATGCGGAAAGAAATTCACTCAAATTAGTTCTTTGAATAAACATAAGTTAGTTCATACAGGTGAGAGGCCTTTTTCTTGTGAAACATGTGGGAAAAGCTTCTCTCAAATTAGTTCTTTAAATGTTCACAAGAGAATTCATTCACGTTAAGTCGCCATTTATTTGCTAAATCTGTGGAAAAGTTTACCCTAAAATTCATCACTTAAATATTCACAGTGAGGGCCTTTTTAATGTGAAATTGGTCTGTAACGATTCATCATATGATTCGAAGACCCTGGTCCAAACTGGGTCACCAGCAAGACAAGAAAAGAATAACAGTGTTGGAATAGCCTCGTCCAGGGATCTCCTTCCCTAGTCCTTTTCTACTGTCTGGCAAGTTTTAGATGCATCTCTGCTCCCACACAGATTAATCAAATGATTGAATTTGTCTTCTGCATGCCATCAACTAATGAGCCATTCGTCAGGTGTGTTGGAACAGGGATGCGTCTAAAACCTGCAGGGCAAAAGATTTTCAGGACTTGGGTTGGAGACCCCAGGCCTAGTCAAAGGAAAGACTTCAAACTTACTGAAATCCAGAGAGCTGTGCAGAAACAGATTTTTGTAAACATAAATAATCTAAAATGAAGATTGTTAGCAACTTTGACTACTTGGCATTGAAGCTTAGTTACCTTTGTTGAATGTTTTTACATTTAGAGTTTATAATGTTGTACTTAAACATAGGGTTTATTTTGAATTAAAATGTTCACTGACTTGAAGTTTTAGTTTTCAATCAGAGATGACAAAAATTACAATACGTGACTGTATGCAGCTTCCATTGAGTGTTATGTTTTTAGAAAAATTTGTCTTAGGGCCTTTGGTGTTTAAATGACAGACAGCAGAGAGGCTCCAGATTGATGGAAAATCAGTGTTTGGTTGCTTCAAATTATTTCCAGATCATTTCAGAGGTCTGAACACAGTCATCACTATGTCTATGGTTATAACGTCAACTAAACTGTGTTTAATAAATGCCAAAATTTGGTTCAAAATGTTGCAGTGACTGATTTATGTATGATTTATTTGCTTCACTGTTAGTATTTTCAGCAGTCTGGACCATCCCTCTATTTCCTCTGACAACATACAGCTAAGATGTGTCAATCATTCAGGAAATGTTAAAGGAAATCCAGAAATCATTGCTGACTCATAAAGTGATATCATTTATCCTTCCATTTTTTGTACACCCTTATCCCTAATGGAGTCGGGAGGTGCTGGTGCTTTTTTCTGGCGAACTGAGAATTTTGTTGGTGTCTTTCTTGTTGTTGATTTACTTGTGATTTAGCTTCAATGATTCCCCACCTACTTCATCCAAAGTAGCAAATCGATGTAATGAAAATTACATCATTTTGTTAGATATTGCAGAGATGCCTTTCCCTCTAGTCCAGCAGGGGGCAGTAAATGGACTCCTCCCACCGGAAGTAAAACAAAAGGCTTCAGCAGCAAATTGTGTGTATTTTTATGGGTTTGATTAAGCATGGGTTAACCATGGGTTAGACAAAACCGAATGGGTTCAGATTTCTATGCATTTTTGGTAGTTTTTGGTGTTTTGTAGTTTATTGTCCAATACAAACGTTTGCATGCCTGAAGCAATTTTCACGACAGGCAAAGGTTTGCGTGTATTTACGCGGATCTTCACGACACGTTCAAATAAACAAATAAAGTGTTGTGCGTAAGATATTACTCTCAGACTGGTTCCGTTTCTTGCGGTTCCACTCCAGTCCAGTAGGGGCGCAAATGGACCAATCAGCTGCTTTGTCTCAACATGACACCGAGCGGAAGTTAAACAAAAAAATGGCCTCAGCTGGGAGATGGTTGTGTTATCATATTTAGGCTGAATATTTTAGCAACCATGTCTTCAGTTCAGCATCTCAGAGAGTTTATCAGAGAGAGACTAACTGCTGCTGCGGAGGAAATCTTCACAGAGGTTGAAAAAACCATCATTAGCTACGAGGAGGAGCTCGATGCTCAGCGCAGGATGATGGGGATCAGCTGGAAACCAGACATTAAGCTACACAGAGTCGGTTCGGAGCTGCAGAGACAAAGTTCTGGTAGGTCTGGATAAAAGTGGGGATGTTTTCACTGCAGACAGTGATGGGTCTGCTGCTCCTGCTAAACATGGATGAACAGTTTTTAGCTGCTTGCTTTCATACTACAAAGTTTTATCGTGTAACTCAGAATAAAGTGTTGCAGGACAAGCAGAAAATGTCTTAGATGGTGATCATTTAAGCCCCCGTGACTAATGATATTAATTGAATTATTTTTATTACAGAAAATTCCTAAATATAAGGATTAAACTCTTCATCACTAAAGATATATGCACGATCTTGAAAATCATAAAGATATCATAGCTAGCTCATATTAGGGTGCACCATTTTATCAGCTAGACTTTTTTTAAATTTTGGGAGATCGATTACCAGTTAGTACTTGCATGTGAAAACGATCTTATTCCCAGATATTATCTGCCTCACCAAAGGTCTGAAAATCAACCACTGTGGTCTTCTGGTCTCCCATGAGAGGTTTGACTTACAGGCCAGCCCACCAGGGTATGTCTGCTTGTTTGCAGCTAACAATAGTCTCCTCACTGTTGCCAACTCAGTGACTGTCTTGCTATATTTACCAACATTTAAGATAAAAAAAATTGATATAGACCAATTTTAATAAAAATCAGCAGATCAAGCTTTTTAAAGATGATAATTGGCACACTTGATTTCTAATTAACTGCAGTTTGTTACAAAGATCTCACCCTCTCCATTCAATTCATTCTAAATTCAGAGGTAGCAGCAGTGGGTAACTTCACTGAAACTCGAGGTTTGAGGTTTTGCAGTGGCTGTAGTTCGCATGTGGTGTGAGCAGAACTCAACAGTTATGAAGTATAAAGGAACTTGCAATGGGCTGTAGATATGGGCAAGTTTGGGGAAGAAATGTTCTCAAATTAAATGTGAGGACATTTGTGCTGCTGCTGGAAAAAAATATGAATTTAACTTAAGTCTTTTGATCATCTTTACTAGGGTTGCTAATGTGTGGATAAAACTTAACACTGCAATTGTCACCTTCTCTTCAATTAAGCACTACAAAATAAGATGCAAAAAGTGGCGCTTACAGTCCAGGATCTTCAGGAACAGCCAGGTAGACGCATGAGACAGTGATCAATTCAGTTAGTTTAATGATCACTTCCTTTGCCCCCTCCCCCCAGACCTCCAGAAGGCACATGTCTCCAAAGAGAAGGAAACTTTTGCCATCCAAAAGGTCTGTCACCAAGAGAGGAAGACCAGTCACGACGAGGAGGAAGTAGGACATCAGTGGACTGAAAAAGAACAAATGGAACCAGAACCTGAACTGAAAGAAGAAGAAAAAGAAACAGAATCTGCATGGATTGAAGAAGAAGATGAACCAGAACCACCACTGATCAACAAAGAAAAGGAGGAAACGGATACTTCAGCACTTACCAATGAAAAACCGGAACTAGAACATTTACCATGTAGACATAACCAGAAGGACCTCCATAGCAGTCAGGAGGGACAGCTGCTGGTCCAGAAGCAGATTGTTCCTGTGATGGAGACTTCTGCTCTTCAGGCAAGTGGCTTGGGTGAAGAGGAGCCAAGAACTGAGCAGCTTTCTCTTCATATCGCTCCTGTAGTCGAGAGCAAAGATCAAGAAGAAAGCACCTCCACTGTGTCCAAGAGTCAGTCTCATAGTGACACAAAGAAAACTTCTTTCGAATGTGATATTTGTGGGAGAAGTCTTAAAAATCAGTGCAACCTGGTTAAGCATTACCAAACCCACAAAGGTGAGAAGCGTTTTTCTTGTGAAATATGTGGAAAATCGTTCTTAAAGAGAGCGACTTTGAATGTTCACATGAGAACACACACAGGTGAGAGACCTTTTTCATGTGAAACATGCGGTAAATGCTTCTCTCAAATTGGTCATTTAAATGTGCACAAAAAACTTCATACTGGTGAAAGACCCTTTACATGCAAAACATGTGGGAAAAGTTTTTCTCTAAATTGTAATTTAAATGTACACAAAAAATATCATACAGGTGAGAGGTGTTTTTCATGTCAAACGTGTGGAAAAAGTTTCTCTATAATTCAACATTTAAATGCACACCAGAGAGTCCACACAGGTGAGAAACCCTTTTTATGCCAATTGTGTGGGAAAAGTTTCTCTCATATTGTTAATTTAAATTTCCATAAGAAAATACACACAGGTGAGAAGTTTTATGCATGTCAAAAATGTGGAAAAAGTTTCTCCCTAATTCATTATTTAAATGTACATCAGAGAACACACTCAGATGAGAAACCTTTTTCATGTAAATCTTGCGGAAAAAGTTTCTCTCAAAGTAGTCATTTAACTCTCCACACAAAAACTCACACCGGTGAAAAGCCTTTTTGTTGCGAAACATGTGGAAAATGTTTTGTAAATGTTTCCAATTTGAATGTTCATAGAAGATCTCACACAGGCGAGAGGCCATTTCCTTGTCAAACATGTGGAAAAAGTTTCTCTCACATTAGTAATTTAAATCTCCACAAGAAAACTCATACAGGTGAAAAGCCTTTTTTTGTGAAACATGTGGAAAAGCTTTTATTAATGTTGGAAAACTGAATCTCCACAAAAAACAAACACACAAATGTGGGAAGTAGTCATCTCACTCAGACTTACTAATAGTTGAACTTTTCATGGTTGTTCTTATGAAATACACAATCAAAGGCAAATTCTGTTTAAACATGCTTTTGAATGAAGGTGAGATGTTGGGATATCCAAAAATTTTAACCAGGTTTCAGGAAACTTTGCTGAGTGTGAGCACCAGCAGCTTGAACTTATTTTGGAGCTGGTTTGGAGACTCTCATTCATGTTTTTTTTTTTTTTTTGTAGTGCATATAAAATGTTCTACAGAAAATGCTCATAAGGAAACTTAAATAGATTTAAAACTACTTGAAATGCTATAGGCAGGGTTTTGCAAAACAGCCAATCCAAACACACAATTTATTTTTCTTTTTACTGATATGTTGTACCCCCAATAATGGAGGTAAGAAAAACTTTTGATGTTCGCTTTTGTGGTTGTTCTGAGACAGTTTACTGGAACAACCGAGAAACGGCTTCTGTTGTTCTGGGACAGTTACTACTATTACTACTACTATACACTTTGGTGATCAAACGCCAACATATATTTGGTGTTTGAAATGTTAAAATGGGCAGTTTTAAGTATTTTGAGAGTCTCATGTATTTGTGGATTTAAGATATTTGTGAACTGATGTTTGATTTGTAGAACTGCAGAGAGATCAGTGAACTGATTTTTGCCGAATTCTCTCCTTGTTATAAAAAGTATAAAGAAACGAGCTCATTAAGAATGCTCTCAACTGTCTTTTGTTAAAAGTTTAATGCATTTACATTTCAGTTTGTAAAATAAAGTCAATCTACAAAACTTGTGGTGCACTGTGCAGATGTCTGACGATATATATATCACTAGGCTGTATACATATATAGTCAAAGGCTGTATGTAACATCAACCTTGTTGACACTCTGATGTCCAAAAAATGTGCTAAACATTTTTTAGTCTAAAGCAGGGAACAAAAGAAGACTGTGACGTTATAGCATCATTGCACTATAACAATAATGCTGTTGAAGCTTTGCAACCTTTTGTTGATCTCTGCAAACTGAACTAAGTTATTTTAAATGTCCTTTATGTTATTTTCTGTGTGTTTTAAATGTATCAAAGTTCCTGGTTTCAGTTTTGAGGTTTGTAACTCCCTACTGATGGTTGTTGACATGTTTTATGTTTATAGTTTGTTTGTTTTACAGAGCTTCTGTTCACAATGCTTCACTTAATTTCACACGATACATTCATTTGGGGATTTTTATGGTGAAAATCAAAATGTTGGAACAGTTTAGCACTTCATTTTGTAAAAAAAATAAAATTAAATTATAATCTGAGACATGAAATAAATGTTTAAAACACATGAAGACTGTTTGCTTTCATTCTAAATGTATGCTGATAGAAAAGTTTCCAGTGAGCATAAGATTTATAGAAAAAGCTGTTTTAGGATTTGGTGTTTAAGATGAGTAGCCAGCTCCATGACTCACTGTAAAGGCCCCAGATTGATGGCTTCAGTTGCTTAAGATTATCTACAGGTTATCAGAGTCTCAGTATTGTCTCTTTGGATGCAGGCTGTAACTACGCTTAATTATGTTAATAGTGACTGGTTAACGTCTTCTATCTGGAAATTGTTTTTTTTTTTTTTACTATCTTTACAATTATAGTGGCACAAATGAACATTTTATCTGCACAAATGCAGCACAAACGTTCTACACAGATTTTGTTTCCACATTAGAATGTAACACATATGAGGATTGAAGGAAAATAAATCTTAAAGAAACAAATATTCTTTAAGATAACAGTCCATTAATGACTGTTTTTGCTGCCAAGCTGCTATTCCAGTCCAGACCTCCAGGGGGCGGAAGTGGACAAATCGGCTTGTTTCTCTCATTGTGACCTCAACCTGATATAAAACAAAAAGGCAGCAGCTTGTATTTACTTAGCAGAAAGATGATTATCTTGTTTTTCATCTGAATATTTCAGCAACCATGTCTTCAGTTTAGCATCTCAGAGAGTTTATCAGAGAGAGACTAACTGCTGCTGCTCAAGAAATCTTCAAGGATGGAAAAAACCATCATTAGCTACGAGGAAGAGCTCGATGCTCAGTGAATAATGATGAGGATTAACTGGAAACCACAAAATAAAACTCAACCGAATCGGTTCTGGTAGGTCTGCATGAAGGTTCCGATGTGTTCACTGCAGGCAGAGATCCGTTGGTGTCGATAGTTCTGTAGCCCCTGTTTTTAGCTGCTAGCTCTGATGCTACAAGGGTTGATAGCGTTGTAGCTCAGGCTAAAATGTTGCAGCACAAACAGAAAATTCGTTAGTTTCTGAAAAACCACATGGAGTTCAATTATATCCACTGATTAAACATATCAATGCCACCAATGGTCATAGGAGTATTGTCAGACAAATATTTATTTATTATCAAAATTCAAACTCAGCATAAATTTTGTCGACATGTATGTATAGTAAAATATGTGCAATGTGAGTCTTACAGCATTTGTTCATTTGACAGTGACAGTTTCTGGGAGGACAGTTCTTTATAAGGTTCCTGGAGGTCTGGTTGTTCCTGACCTCCAGGAACAACCAGACTGATGAATGAAACAGTCATCAATTTAATTATATTAATGATATCTTCCATTATTCCCACAGACCTCCAAAAGCCACATATCTCCACTGAGGAGGAAATGTCTGCCATCCCCCAGGTATGTCACAACAGGAGGAGATCCAGTGATGACCAGGAGGAAGCAGAACCTAAACAGATTAAAGAGGAAGAGGTCGACCCAGAACAATTGGAGGTTAAACCATCAGTATTAGGACATCCATGTAATAAAGAGAAAGAGGAGAAATCAGGTCTTCCACTTCTTGAACATTGGGAAGATTCTGAATTGATTAAAAAAGAAGAGGATGACACAGAAACTCAGCTGATAAATGAAGGAAATAAGGAACCAGATTTTTCAGTGGTTCAACATGAACAGCAGCCACCAGAACATGTACCAACTGATCAGGACCAGAAAGACCTCTGCAGACATCAGGAGGGAGATCAGCTTGAACAGAAGCAGATTGTTGCTTTGAGTGAGACTTCTACTCTGCAGGACGGTAATTTGATTAGAGAACCAAAACTTGAGGAGCTTTCTTTTCATATATCTCCTGTAATTGAGAGCAAAGATCAGGAAGAAAGCAGCTCTTCTGTATCAGGGAGTCAGTCTCATATTGACTCAAAGAAAAGGTCTTTCAAATGTGACATATGTGGAAGATGGTATAAACATCAGGCTAACTTAAAAAACCATTACAGAACCCACACTGGTGAATGCCCTTTTTCATGCGATTCGTGTAGTAAAGGTTTCTCGAAAATTAGCGCTTTAAAACGGCACAAGAAAATTCATGCTGGTGAGGAATCTTTTTTGTGTCAGTCATGTGGAAAAAGTTTCACTCGAATTGGTGATTTAAATGTCCACAAGAGAACTCATACAGGTGAGAAGCCTTTTTCATGCCAGTCTTGTGGAAAATGTTTCTCTCGAATTGGTAATTTAAATGTCCACAAAAGAACTCATACAGGTGAGAAGCCTTTTTCTTGTCAAACATGTGGAAAAAGTTTCTCTCACATGTGTAGTTTAACCATTCATAAGAGAATTCATACAGGTGAGAAGCCTTTCTCTTGTCAAACTTGCGGACAGAGTTTCTTTCAAATTAGTAGTTTAATCACTCACGAGAGAAATCATACAGGTGAGAGACCTTTTTTATGTAAAGCATGTGGAAAAACTTTCTCTCGAATTGATCATTTAAATGTACACTTGAAAATTCACACAGGTGAGAGATCTTTTTCTTGTGACATATGTGGAAAATGTTTTAAAACAAGTTCAAATTTGAATGACCACAGAAGAATTCACACAGGTGAGAAACCTTATACATGTGAAACATGTGGAAAAAGCTTCATTAATGTTTGGAAATTGAATTTCCACATTAAACAAAAACACTTGACTGTCACATAGATTAACTATAGTTTAACTTTTCCTGGTAGTATTTATCTTTGCAACGTATATTAGAAAAAGAAAATTGACTAAACCAGGTTATAGGAAACCTCTCCCAGTCTGTAAATAGCAGCAACTCAGACCTCAGAACCAAACTCCTGTTCCATACTGTGGTTGACTGGTTCACCCCTGCTATTAAGAATATGAGCATATCTACAATATCAAAAAATGCAGCTTAGGGACTTGAATTTGCCATCAAGTTTGGAAATAAAATGTCATAACCGTGTAGATGCTTCTTAGATGTAGTTCAGCATGGTAATGGAGGTTTGATGATGTAGGCTTGTTTTAAACTCAATTCAATTAGAAGTCTTTTTTGTATTAAACTCTTCTAGAAATAAATGTTGGTCCATCTGTCCAGTAGCTGAAGCTTGTTTGAAACTGGGTCAACAACAGGATAACAAAATAATTATTGGGTTGGAATGTCCTAGTCAAAGACCAAACTTGAGGCTTACAGAGATAATGATGTTCGGAGAGCTGTGCTGAAAGGTATTTCTGATCTAAAGCAGGGCTCTAATAAAGACAGTGAAAATTGCTCCATAGTAATGATGTTTTAGGTTTTATACCTTTCGTTCATATCTATAAATTGAACATCAATACATTTTATTTTATGTATGTGTATTTTAAATGGATCAAAGTTTCTGCTTTTAATTTGGATGTTTATAAGAGACTATTGATTGATAGTTTACTTTATTTTCCCAAAGGGAAGGGATCATTTTTCATGTCTTTACATTTTCCAAGTTGAATATATAGATGGGTCACAAAAAGTGCATAATCACAAACATATACAGCAACAAACATTTTCCCACCATTACCCTCATACAGTCACACACAAACAGATGTAATATGAATAGCTCGCATTCCTCCTTTGCCCTGTTCACCTCTTTAGACGTAGCAAGAAACGTCACATCACTCTAACACTGGAAAATGGATTATTGTCACAGAAATTTGCTTTATGCAATGTGCAACTTTTCTTAAAGGGATAGTATTATGTCATATAGAGTTTTTGAGTTTTACATTCTGTTATAATGTTATTCACTCATCAAAGATGTACCTGGAGTGTGACCTTGATTCTTTCATGCATGTTGAAAAGTTTCTGCAGAAGGCTTTGTGTTATCCAAATAAACCTAAGAATTTAGTGAATTCCTTCTTGGTTGTTTTTGGTAGACACTTTTCAATAGCCTCTACTTTTGCATGAACAGGACATATTCACTGGACTCACTTGATGACGAAGATAAGAGTGGAGAAGAGCTTGAGCAAGGCATTTGGCTGCTTTCATTGGAGCTGTGCATCTGCCAGAAGGTCAAACAATGTTGTTCCAGACAACAATGTCATCCAAAAAAACTTTATTCGTCCAATGTTGCTGGTCCATTCCTCAACCAAAGAGCATAACGTTGTATGAATTCAAACCACAAGGTGTAAAGAACGCAAAGATTTTCTGTGTCCTTTTAGATAAAGGGACTTCCCAATCACCCTTTTGTAGGTCTATCTTACTGATAAATTACCAGTTTGGTCAATACAGTCATCCATAGGAGGCAGAGGGTATGAACCAGGTTTAGTTATGTTATTAATCGTTCTGAAATCAGAACAAAACAGAAAAGTTTTGTCTGATTTTGGAACCAACAAACAAATTTTGTTTTCTGGTTCAAATTAGCAAGAGATGGGTTTAAAACTGGGAAACAGAGAAATTACATTCTTTTTGTTTCATGGGGAAATCAGTTTATTGTTCAAGAAAATAAAACTCACAGTCTTACTGGCACCAGTTATGTCTGAAGTCTGAGATAAACTACATGACATGCAGAGAGACATATGGATAAAAAGTCAACAAACAAATTGTGCTGTTTTTGCTGCATCTCATTCACTGTCAGTGGAAACATTCTTCCAAGCAGCTTCGAAGATAAATGCGAATAATGTTTAAGTAAAGCTTCAAATCCATCAAGTAAATGTAAAAGAACAATTAAGAACATCAGTTGTAAAAGAAGTAACAGTTTTACAGGGAACAAAAAGCAGGTTTTGTTTGCTTATTAGAATGAAATACATTAGGATGGAAGGAAGATTGAAACATGCACTAAAGGTCCAGTTCAGCTCATGTGTTGTTTTGCTGACAAGCTGCGGTTCCACTCCAGCCCAGCAAGGGGTGGTAAATGGACCAATCAGCTTTTTGTCTCAGTGTGACCCGAGCGGAAGTAAAAAGAAGAAAAGAAAGAAAGAAAACAGCTCCAGCCGCAGCTTTTGTTGACTCGTCAGAAAGACTGCAGCATTGTCCCATCTAATCTGAATATTTCAGCAACCATGTCTTCAGTTCAGCATCTCAGAGAGTTTATCAGAGAGAGACTAACTGCTGCTGCTCAAGAAATCTTCACAGAGGTTGAAAAAACCATCATTAGCTACGAGGAAGAGCTCGATGCTCAGCGCAGGATGATGGGGATCAGCTTGCAGCAACAAATAAAGCTCAACCGAACCGGTTCGGAGCTGCAGAGACAAAGTTCTGGTAGGTCTGGATAAAATCGATCGGCGATCAGGACTGAACACGAACTGCTTTCATCTGCTTTTATCTGCTTTTAGCTGCTAGCTCCGATGCTACAGAGGTTCGTCGTTTTGTAGTCCAGGACAATTAGAAAATGTTTGTTCGAGTCTCTGAAACCATTTAAGCCACATAATTAGTTATGTTAATGCAAATAATTATATATTTGCATTAACAAGCACTGTTCAATTAATAGAAAAATTCAGACCCACGTTAACTTATACTGGTATGTATGATTACTATCATGTCAGTCACACTGCTTGTGTTCATCATGCATGACATACATGCATGCACACTGCATGTATGTCATCATGTGTTCCAGAGAGAAGGGGGGTTATGCTTGGCTGGGGGCACATGTGTAGCTTTCTGACTCCCATTAAGCCAGTTATATATTTTATATGTATAGCCTGAGCTGAATCTGACCCAACTTGGGCTTCTGTGATGCATTTTTAATAAGCATATAACGTAGTACAGATAATACTAAATGTGAATGCACAATATAATTTGTTTTTAGCTATTTATGAAAGCCTGAATAGAAAAGTAAGTACTTTATCCTGTTGAATTAAAAATAAAAACAGTGCAGAAGTTAAGTAGATTGTAACAAGCACAGCGCATTGCACAACTAATGCACACCTGCCTCCCATCCAATCAGTCACACATCCCAGAGGATGTTTACTGCAGTTAAAAAATTACAAAATGGACCTGGAATATGTTAAATAATAGAGCACTATGCTAGCAGAAGTCAAGTCAAAGGTTTGGAACTATTTTAAGCTGGTAGTTGACAACACAAAAATTAATTTTTGGCTTCATGTAATACAGTAAATGTGGCACTTTTCTCTCTTATGTAGGGTTTACTTCAGTTCAGGCCTCTAATTAGAGTGAATTGGATGTGTTGGCTCTTGCTGGGACCAGGTGCGTTTGGATTGTTTTAGGTCTGATTTATAAAATATTCTGTTTCAGACACAGGAAGGTTGCTGGGAAGACTGTTGTCTTTGCATTTTCATGCAGAGAATAGTGGAGGAAATGGCCAGCAAAATAAGTATTTCGGCCAAGTGCAGGAAGTTCTGTAAATTCTTCATTAGTAAGCTCAGTCAAGACCTTGTAGATCCTGAAGAATGTTGTTGACTCAGTCATTAACAATGCCACAAATGTCATATTCACACTCCAAAAATAATACGTTTACTAAAAAAGAAAATCCTACACAGTCTGGTCAACTTTAAAAATTGAGGTTTTAAATACTTCAGTTATGTTTATTTTGTAGGAACTGGAACAAAGTTCACCACTGAATAAATGTCTTAAAATTAGAGGTTTAATTGTTCTTTTTACTGTAATATAATCAGAATTAATTTTACATTTTAAACATCTGTAACAGGGCTGCCAATTATTGTGGACAGTTTTTTCTGAAAATAAATAAGAACTACAAAATAAGTTCAGATGAACTGTGTGACGCCAACAATCTCGGATATACAAGAACAACCAGTCTGATGCACAAATCAGTCATCAATTAAATGATATTAATGATCTCTTCCTTTATCTCCACAGACCTCCAACAGCCACATTTCCCCATTAAGGAGCAAACTTTTACCATCCAACAGGTTTATAACCAAGGTAGGAGGTCCAGTCATGACCAGGAGGAATCGAGACATAAATGGATTGGAGAACTAAGGGAACCACGACCTCCATGTATTAAAGAGGAAGACGAGGAGCCCAAATCACCACTGATGGATGAACAAGACATTCAAGGAAATAAATGGATTAAGGAAGAGGAGGAATCAGAACCTCAACTGATAATTGTAGAAAAGAAGGAACCAGATTATTCAGAGCTTCAACACGAACAGCATGGATCAGGACATTTACCAACCAGGCAGGACCAGAATGACCTATCCAGCAGTCAGGAGGGACAACATCTTGTCCAAAAGCTGTTTGTTGCTTTGATGGATACTTCTACTCTTCAGGATGATGACATCAATGATGGAAGACCACAAACTGAGCAGCTCTCCTTTCAGATCTTTCCTGTAGTTGAGAGCAAAGACAAGGAAGGAAGCAGCTCCACTGTTTCAGAGAGTCATTCTCATAATGAGGCACAGGCACAGTTTTACAGAACCCACACATGTGGGAAGCCTTTTTTATGTGAAACGTGTGGAAAAAGTTTCACTCGAATAGATCATCTAAATTTTCACAAGAAAATTCATACAGGTGAGAAACCTTTTTCATGTGAAACCTGTGGAAAACGTTTCTCTCGAATTAGTCATTTAAGGCTTCACAAGAAAATTCACACAGGTGATAGGCCTTTTTTTTGTGACACATGTGGAAAATCTTTTATTCAGAGCTCGGACTTAAATGTCCACAGACGAATCCACACAAATGAGAGGCCATTCTCTTGTCAGACATGTGGAAAAAGTTTCACTCGAAAAAGTAATTTGAATGTTCACAGGAAAACTCACACACAACAAAAAAGTTTTTCATGCCAGATATGCGGACAACATTTTCTCCGTCCTGGTAATCTGATTTCCCACATGAAAGTAAAACATAACGATGACAGCGAGACATTTGACTCTCACACACAGTTAACATTATAGATGTTTAAAGTTTTTTGCAGTTTTCAATTTGCGAAAATAAAAATGAAGTGATTTTGGGGCGTTTTTGAGTAGGGCCCCAGAAGTGCAGCTAAATAACCAATCATTAGTGGTTGCTTCTTGTTGTGGTTTCATCTGAACTTGGATCAGTCTTCCAGTTTGCTGGGTTAATTTTTTGTTTGCAGCCATGATTATTTTGTGTTTTACTTTGCTTAGGTTGAAAGGCCTCTGCTGTCTGGTTTTATTAATTCATTCTCAAACACGTTGTTTTGATAGAATTTAGACTTTAAACTGACTGAGTTAATTGTTAGTTTAATATTCCTAAACACTACGGTATATATTTTGTAAGTCAAGGAAGAGAACTTTAATTTGTTGCTAATTTCGCCCTCCGTGTTATTTTGTCAATTGAAGAATATTGTATCATTGTGGAGTTGTACTCATTTTTTTGATCTTTTATTGGAATCTTCATACTGGACTAGGAAGGGAAATAATTTTCTTTTCTCCAGCTGCCACTGCTTAAGATAGCAGTGAAATAATGGGTTCATCAGAACTTTTTTTGCCAGGTCTTAAGAGACTTCTATGTCTGAACAGCAGCTGACTTTATGGACAAAAGACATAATTTGTGCTACAGTCCACTCACGTTATTCAGGTTATGCCCATTTACAGATTTTTTCTTTCATAGGAAGTAACTATGAAATACTTAAAAGAAAATGCTGCATGGGAGGCTCAAATTCTTTGACAAAGTGCTACTTGACACACTATTTGCTGGTATTTGCAAAGCAGCCACTGTATAAGCACCATTTATTTTCCTTGCTGCTGATTGGCTGTACTCTTATTAGTGGACTTAATGAAGTCCTCCGATGTTGGCTTTTGAGGTTGTCTCAATATTGTACAATCTCCCCTGTATATTTCAGTGCATATTAAGGTGTATATCCTGTTTAAACTTTTTAAACTTTTGATGTGAAGAGCTGCAGACCTTTGAGAAATGTTTGCTTGAGGAAAACAATAGCTTTGAAGACGTTATCCTGCACTGTGGTGGAAGCTGATTATGTGGGCTTCTTGATTGGTTCAACAATCGTCTTTGACCCAACCTCTTCTTGAACCAACTGTGGGTCCATCTGTCAAACAACTGAAGCTTGGTCCAATCTGGGTCATCAACAGGACAACAACAAAATAGTTGTAGGGTTCAAATGGCCTAGTCAAAGGCCAGACTTTAACGTTACTGAAATCTTGATTTCCACAGAGCTGTACTGAGTGGATTTTGTTTCTTCAGCCTGAATGATCCAAAGCATGGTTGTAAAGAAGACCAAGTGAAAGTTGATCTCCAACAATGTTGTTTAAGCCAAGTTACCTTTTGTTGATTTTGTTTTTAATTTTTGTAGATTTTAAATGGATCAAAGTTTCTGCTTTCAGTTTTGATGTTTGTAACAAACTACTGATTGTTGTCGATGTGTTTTAAATTTACAAAGTTTGTTCATTTGATTTGCAAATGTTTTTGTTCAAAATGTTTAACTTTTTCACATATTTGAAACATTTGTTTTCGACTTGTGAAAACCAAAATCTTAGAATAGTTTAGTTTTTCATGTTACTGTAAAAAATAATCAAGTTAAACTTTTTCAAGAAATGTTGAATTTAAATACATAAATACTCTTTGTTTTCATCAAAATTTTTCTGGCATGAATCAATAAATCTTTAGTTTCTGCTTGATTCTCATCTCCCTTCAGATTTCTGTCCAAAATTTCTACCATTTAACTTCATTTTTCTAGTTTAATTTCTTCCGGAGAATTTGTCAAACGGAAGGAGCGGTTGCATTGTTTTAGAATTGTAGTTCTGAAATGGGAACGGAGGATGTAAACAAAGCCGTTCAGCCTGTGTTGGCCACTCTTCCAGACATTATCCATTGTGTAAAATCAGATCTTATTGCTTCACACTTCAACAGAGTTTACAACTGTGGCAAGCAATCGCTTCTCAATAGCCAAGATCAGAGACTCTACTAAACAGTGCTCAGAACTAGGGGATGGTTGTTACCAGGCACTTCACAATGATCTGGGTTCAAATCCTACAAGTTCATTTTCCAGATCAAAGGCATCAAGGTAAAATCGAAATTTGTCAGGGGTTAAACGCTTGGCACTGTCTCTATGGGTACAAGCTTTAACTAAGCTTTTCTTACTAGATACAAATGCAGATATGATTACTTACAAAGTGACAGCATCTTTTGTAATGTCTCATCAATTTGCTGAAACAGAAATCAATAACTGTTTGGGAAATTGATTCTCAATCTATTAATCAGTCACAGGAGTGATGTATGTAATTTAGTATGTCGAAATGCAAAGAATGTGAATTTAGAGTGGGTTGCCCTTTTTAAAGGTGGTGGCTTAAACCCACGGAAATAAACTGATGCTTTGCTCTCCTGAGCAATCTTTTATGTCCAAAGCACAGTAAATACTTTTTCATATAGTTGCTTTTTAACAAGGACAAATGCATCCAACATTGACTCTTAAATAGACCTAGATGCTATGGATACATGTTATAGCAATAGCTAATTTGCTATTGAGTTATGTCCCTGTGTGGCCTTCCAGGAAGACAGATTTAAAAAGTATAGAGGATTCAGATATTGTAACCAGTAAAATGAACACATTTACTGTAGAAAACAGCATTGATTAAAATAATATAGATATTTTAGAAATACGTTTAGAAAGAAACTTCAATTTAGAAAAGTGCTATTTCAGTTCCATCCAGCAGGGGGCGGAAATGGCCCAATCAGCTTGTCTCAGTGTGGCACCCAGAGGAATAAACTCCGAGTCCTTTTTGCTTTTGTGTTAAGCAAGAAGGACACAGCTGAAAGGCGGTTGTGTTGTCGTATCTCAGCTGAATATTTCAATAGTTTCAGCAACCATGTCTTCAGTTCAGCATCTCAGAGAGTTTATCAGAGAGAGACTAACTGCTGCTACTGAAGAAATCTTCACGGAGGTTGAAAAAACCATCGTCCGCTACGAAGAGGACATCAAACTGCTAGAAATCTGCTGGAAACCTCAGATAAAACTCAACCGAATCGGTAAGAAGCGACGGATCCAGGCTTGTTCATGCTAAGAAAATCAAAACGATTTAAAATCAGGTTTTTGGTTGAGAGTTTGGTGTTATTATGGTGGCTGTTCTGCGCCAGACTGGCGCCCTGTCCGGGGTTGAACCCGCTTCTCCCCCAAACTAAAGTTTGTATAGTTGAGCGAGCCTAAAGGCCCTTTCTGCTGCATTTAACGACTCTGGACTTGTGTTGGACAGTGAAAACAATTTCAGTAACTTATGAGCAACAAAAAGTCAACAATAACTCTAAGGTTAAGAATTAAAATCCAATAATCCAGGATTTGGGCCACCATGATTTACAGATGTTTACAAGACAGCAGATCATAAAAACTGCGGCGTGAACTTGATTTGCTTTTGTTTTGGTTCTGCACTGATATATTTGCTATTTTACTGCAGGTTGTGGTTTTGCATCAATGTTGCTAATTGAGATAGTTTTGTTATTCATTCATAAATGTCTGATATTCTGAAGCGAATTGAGTATTGATTCATATTTTTCTGAATATTACTATGTTGTCACTCATTTTAATTTATTTGTTCTCTACATTTATAGTAAAAATAATTGCTTTTGGAACTAAATTACTGAATTATTTGATATTATTACCGAAATATTCATTCTATTTGTGGAAAGGCATTAATTGCACTCCTGGTGGGAATTTGTTGTGAATCTCAAACCTTTACTTTAATTTGCCTACAGTTCTCATTCTAAAAATAAAGTTGAGCTCTGAGCTTTAATCAGAGCATATAGTTACATTTGAGCTCTAAATTAATATCAGCATCACATCCTGAAGCATCTCAGTTTGACCATCTTGTGGATAACAATGCTTCATCCTGACTTTTAAACCTTTTAATGCTAACTTCTATAGATGTTACCATGGTAATTAGTACAAAGGGCAGCTGTTCAGTTTTGGAGCCTCCAAGGGTTCAGATGTTGTTCAGTGGATTTTGCTCAAATCTAGAGGAACCTCAAGCTTAGTTCCTCCATGAATATTTCACCAAACATTCTTAACGTCTGGATCTTTTTTTCTAAATACAGACCAGCCAAAGCAACATGTCAGCATCAAAGAGGAAGTTCTGTCTGAGCCACAAGTCTGGAACCAGCAGAAGAGCTCCATACAGGAGTCAGAACCTTTACAGACTAAACAGGAACCAGAACCTCCAAAGATGGAGGAACCTGAGCGTCTTCAGATTCAAGAAGCTACAGAGGAACCAGAACTTGGAGCTACAGTGGTCTGGTACCAGGAAGAACCCAGACTGCTGGACATCTCCTGGAATTCCCACACTAATCACAACAGAAAGGGTATGACGCTCTGAGCTACTGGTGAAACTTTGATTGTCTGCAGGTTTGAACATTAGCAGAATGTAGATGATTCTGCTGGTTCTGCAGCCAGCGGCTGATTTGAGGCATATGGTCAAAACCAATGAATAGCTTGAATTAGCAGGTTTTGGTCTTGATCGTGCCCTGTGACAGACTGGCGACGTGTCCAGGGTTTACCCTGCCTCTCGGCCAGAACGTTAGCTGGAGATAGGCACCAGCACCCCTCCTGACCCCACTGGGGGCAAGGCTGTAAGAAAACGGACAGACCACAACAATACCTGCTGCTAGGTTTTACTCATTGACATCTAGAAATACATCTCTATGCAGCAGACTGGGAGCAGATTCTAGAAATGATCTTAAATCTCAAACAAAAACAGAATTCATTTTTTGCATCATTCTAAAATGCAAGTGCAGATGTTTCCATTTGGGTCAAAGTGGACTTAATTCCAAGTGAAGGTACCTGAGCAACAGTGACTGTGATTCAGTGAATATGTTGAGTAGACGTAGGGGAGTGAAAACTCAGTTTCTATCTGTTTTATCTGGGCCAGATAAAAATGAAAGAGTTCAATTCCAGTCACTCAAAACTCTCAGAACCCGACTGTCACATATTTATGCCCGAGCCTATCTGTCTTGAGTGTGTGTGTGTGTGTGTTTGTGTGTGGGTGTGGGTGTGTTCGCGTGCGTGTATGTGTGTGTGTAGTTCTTCACTCCATTCTTTAGCTGACCCAAATCTCTTGCTAGAGTCCAGTGAATGTTTCCAGGAAATGTCCACAGCTGGGATATTTCAGAATTGTTTACAGTGCTTTTATGATTCCTATTTCCACATCTCTCCACATCTGAAATGCTTCCTGACTTTTCAGGCCAGAGTGGTTTGCTGTTACAGAAACACATTCTTTCCAGATCAGAATGATCTGAAACATTACACTGGCTGAAACTGCACAGCTGTAATTATTAATTAATAGCATAATTATTATCCCACAAATGAAACCTAAACCATGTTGCCCAGCCCTACTGTGTCACTTCTGATAAAGACTTTCATACATCTTATTAAAGCTAAAAATATTTTCAGTGGTAATCGGTATTACCACTGAAAACAGATTAGATCCAGTTTTACTCAAAATAAAGCTAGATGCTTCTGTAAGAAGTGAAAAATATGGCAAAAAACAGATTCTCACACAGGACTTGGTTTCTGTCTGCTTTACTGGCCAATGTTAGACGTGCCTACTCTCAAAATACAAGTTGCATATCACACAAATCTCAGAGCCTTCAGCTTTCCATACTGAGTGAGGCATGTTTGTCCCTGAGCTTGTCTCATAGTGTGTGTGTGTGTGTGTGTGTGTGTGTGTGTGTGTGTGTGTGTGTG
>VMRN01000074.1:208406-321659 GCA_010277015.1 Poeciliopsis turrubarensis
TCTGATGCTACAGAGGCTGATAGTTTTGGAGCTCAGGACAAAATGTTTCAACACAAACAGAAAACGTTGTGTTGCAATTCCAATGATTTCTTCTTTTGTAAGCTAAAACATAATAGCAATTCCATGCTGTCCGTCCACACACCTCCAGGTCTGAATAGAGCAGTGGAGATTATTGGGAAGGAAAGAGGGAGACGCAGGATGATCTGTGTTGTTTTTCATAGTGGCACAGAACAAACGAATGAAACAAATGAGAACAATAGTGTAATTCATTGTTTCTGCTACTAAGTGAGCCACAGAGCCACTTACAGGTATGAAGCTACAGATTGCACAGCCCTGATCTAGCTGAAGCTAAAGTGCTACATCTTCATTTTAAATTATTGTTTAAGGTAAAAGCATCGTTTAGTGGTAAAAGAAAGAAAAAATCACTTAGTCTTATCCTTTCAGTTCAGGGGTCCAGACCACTTCTACAAGGACATTGGCAAACTTTGTTAAAGTACAAAATGCAAATGGTTTTCTGCAGATTTCCCTCTGTGACTTATAAGCCAGGCGGCTTGCCCTGTTTTACTACTTAGATAGTAAAACTCAGATAACTCAGGGGGAACGTCTGATGGGTGAATTTTAGCCTCAGATTTTTTCCTAGTTTAATGTGGGAGGGATGGATTAAAATCTTTATGTATTTGAGATCTTTTGAACATGTTTGGCATAACTGTATTTTAGTGTGAAGGACACCTTACCTGCTTTTCCGTTAAACAAACTAATTTTAGAATAACCATATGATGCCTACAGTCCAGAATGTCTAGAAGAAAACAGGCAGACCCATGAGTCAGTCATCAATTAAATTATATTAATGATGTCATCCTTTGTTCCCACAGACCTCCAACAGCCAAGTGTCTTCAATGAGGAGGAAGTTTATCCCATCCAACAAATCTGTAGCCTGGCAAGTAGCTCCAATCAGGACCAGAACGAAGCAGAACATCAGTGGACTGAAGAGGAACAGATGGAACCAGAACCTAAATGGATTAAAGAAGAAGAGGAGGAACCAGAACCTACACTGCTCAAACACGAGAAAATAGATAATCAAATAAAAAACGTAATAAAAGCGGAACTAGATTCTTCAGTGCTTCAACATGAACAACAGTCACCAGAACATTTCCCAACTGGACAGGACCAGAAGGACCTCTTCAGCAGTGAGGAGGGAGAGAAGCAAACTGTCCAGGAGCAGTTTGCTGCTTTGATTGAGACTTCTACTCTTCAGGAAAATGACATGAATGAAGCAGAGACAAGAACAGAGCAGGTTTCCCTTAGTATCTCTCCAGTGGTTGAGAGCAAAGATCAGGAAGGAAGCAGCTCCTCCATGTCAGAGAGTCAGTCTGATACCAGTACAAAGAAAAGATCTTTAAAATGTGACATTTGTGGGAGATGTTACACACAACAGTGGAAGTTCAAAAACCATTACAGAACTCATACAGGTGAGAGACCTTTTTCATGTGAAACGTGTGGAAAAAATTTCTCTCTGATGAATGTTTTAAATCGTCACAAGAAAATTCATACAGGCGAGAAACCTTTTTCATGTCAAACATGTGGAAAGAGTTTCTCTCGAATTAGTAATTTAAACGTCCACAAGAAAATTCATACATGTGAGAAACCTTTTTCATGCCAGTCATGCGGAAAAACTTTTTCTCAAATTAGCTATCTAAATCACCACAGGAGAATTTATGCAGGTGAGATGCGTTTTACTTGTCAGACATGTGGGGAAAGATTCTCTCAGATTTGTGATTTAAATTGTCACAAGAAAATTCATACAGCTGAGAGACCTTTTTCATGCAAGTCATGTGAAAAGCGTTTCTCTCGAATGAAGGCCTTAAATCATCACAAGAAAATTCATTCAGATGAGAGGCCTTTTTTATGCAAGTCATGCGGAAAAAGGTTTTTGCGAATTGGTGATTTAAATCGTCACAAGAAAATTCATACAGGTGAGAAGCCTTTTTCATGCCAGTCTTGTGGAAAAAGCTTCTCTCGAAGGGATAATTTGAGGATTCACATGAAAACTCATGCAGGTCATACGTTTTGAAGCCGAATTTGTGGAAAAGTCTTCTGTGAAATTAATAATTTACCCTACATGGGTGAGATGTATTTTTCACATGAAATATGGGGGGAAGTATCTTTCATTATGGTAAACTAAATTTCCACATCAAACAAATATGTAACAAGTACATAAGAATGATGGAGTTGGAATTGCCTAGTCTGGAACTCTCCAAACCAATTCCTCAGCATTTAATGTCCTGCAGGCTTTGGATTCATCCCTGTTCCTCGGGGCGCTGCCAGGAATTTTGGCTTCTATGACAAAAAATTAAATTGCTTTCCCCCTGCGCACTTGTCACAATTTTTTTGAGTCTCTGACCCATTTAAAGCATAATGGAAAATCCCGGCAACTGCTTTTTCATTGGTCCAGTACTGACACCATCACAATATTTACTGCTAGTGAATTATACACTACATACAGTTTGCATTACTCTATTCAAAGCAAGATTAAAAGCAGGGAAAGTTGTAAAAGCCAATTCAAAATAAAAAACCAACATACTTAAATATACATTTACTATGATAAAGCAAAAATATAACTTCTAACATGTATAAAGTCAGGCAGTGTGAAAAATATACATAGAGCAACCCAGACTTCTCCCAAAATGCTCTGTAGTTGTACTTTCTTCAATTCATTTGGAGGAAGAGGAGACAAGTTCAGAATGAAAATGACAGGATAATCTCTAACTTATATCCAAGTTAAGGAAGGTTATTCACTGTTCAAACCACTCAGCCTCCACTCCAGATAGGAGGCTGTTTTTTATTAGCATTTTAGAAAAAATTTTTAAAGTTCCGTCAGTAATAAATACTGCAGTTTTGATGTGTAATTGTAAAAATAAAGAACAGAGAAAACAAAATTGCTATGCACTTCCTGGAATGACGTTAACTAGTCCAGCATGTCACTGAAGAGTGCTGCTCACCTTTTCCACAGGGACAGGGAGAGCATAGCTGTGTCTGGGGAGTTAGGACTGCTGCTGCCTGACTCAGCTTTTAAGAGTGGTAAAAGGTACAGGGACAAGTTAAATATAGGATTATATTCGTACATAGGAATGTATATAGGAATGTATATTTATACATTTCTGGTATATATATATATATACATACCAGATTTTAAATTATATGTTTCCAAATGATTATTAGACCAACTAGCTTGTTTTCACAGCAGAAATGGTGGAAGTTGTGCTAAACTTGCAGTAGGTTGAAGAGGTTCAACCAGACAGGGAGGTGGTATGCATGGATTCCAAAGAGGTAACATCAAGTAATCTGGGAATACAAAATAAAAGAAAAGATTTAATAGTAGAATGCAGCAGTTTATTTAGGGTGGCACTGATGTTTGTTTCTGTTGGGTACCAGCAAACAAAGGTGTAAATGGTAATGAAAAGGCAGACAATTTAGCAAAAAGGAGTTTACAAGATTAAAATTCCTCATGGAAAAGAGGGAGGTAAATCAGTTATTAAGAGTAAAGAAATAGAAGAATGGCAAAAAAGATAAGAAAGAAAGGTGTTTATATGAAATACAGAAGTCAGTTGAAATTAAAAATATTAATATATTACTAGTAATATTAGAGAGAAACAAAAGGAAAGATATAATGATGAGATAAGGAGTAGGCCATACTTCTCTAAATGAAATTTTATGTCTAATAGGGAATAAAAATAATGATAAAATGAAGCATGTGGAGAGAAAGAAAATGTAGAACATGCATTGACAAATTGTACAACATATGAGCCTGAAAGGGAGAGATTGAGAAGAATAGTTAGGAGGACAGGAATGGAGTCTTAAAGGAATATTTAGAAATGACGGAAACATAGTGGATATTTACAGATAAGGAAAGCATTATTTTTTTTGTCTTCAGAATACAAAATAATAATTAAAAAGAGAATTTAATGGATGTAATGTTACTACACACTCGTGTACAGTAGGTGGCGCCATAGCTTAAAGTTGCTTGCGATCCGCCATAATAGAAAAGAAGAAGAAGCCTGCATACGCTAAGCTACAAAACTGCAGGATTGTCCCATCTGAGCTAACATTTCAGCAACCATGTCTTCAGTTCAGCATCTCAGAGAGTTTATCAGAGAGAGACTAACTGCTGCTGCGGAGGAAATCTTCACAGAGGTTGAAAAAACCATCATTAGCTACGAGGAGGAGCTCGATGCTCAGCGCAGGATGATGGGGATCAGCTGGAAACCAGACATTAAGCTACATAGAGTCGGTTCGGAGCTGCAGAGACAAAGTTCTGGTAGGTCTGGATAAAAGTGGGGATGTTTTCACTGCAGACAGAGATCCGTCAGCAGCGATAGTTGCTGCAGCTCCAGCTGGTGCTAACAGGAACTGTGTTAGCTGCTAGCTCTGTTAGCTGTTAGCTCTGCTAGCTCTGTTAGCTGTTAGCTCTGCTAGCTCTGTTAGCTGCTAGCTCTGTTAGCTGCTAGCTCTGTTAGCTGCTAGCTCTGTTAGCTGCTAGCTCTGATGCTACAGAGGCTAATAGTTTTGGAGCTCTGGACAAAATGTTGCAGCACAAACAGAAAGACATCTGCCTTATCAAAGAAAATGCTCTGTCTTTGTTTTTTTTTTGAAGAGTGGCTTAGAGCAGTGTTTTTCAACCTTTTTTGAGCCAAGGTACATTGTTTTCATTGAAAGAATCACAAGGAACACCACCAACCAAAAAATCTAAACAAATGAAAATTTAAAAAAATAATAATATATAGTAGTTCTTATCAAAGTGTCTCGAATAGGAATCAAATAAACACAAAAATTTATTTGTATCATATTTTATATTAGATATTTCAAATTGCACTCAACACGTCTACTTCAAAAGAACGCCTGAACAGTGGCACAACAATGTGGTGTTAAATTTAAGACCACATTGTTCACATGACTAATTCTGTCCACAAGCATTCTCTTAGCCAGAATACAGAAAATAATTCCTTTTCTGAGAGAAGCATTAATATTTGGAAAAAAAAAAAGCTCCACTCATACTAGGGCCTTCATCTGGGTCCGAAGTTAGCATTTTTTCTTTTCAAAAACTTGTCCATCACCGTTATCACAGTCTTGCTAGGTACAATGCTCTCACCGCTCTTTTCAAAAACTTGTCCATCACTGTTATCACAGTCTTGCTAGGTACAATGCTCTCACCGCTACCTGTCACATTCATGCATCACTAATTCTTTTGATTTAACGTACAATGCTATGTACCTACTGCCATCCTGTCATAAGGAAATCACATTATTATGCAGCTAGTCACCACTACAACACAGAAAATGGCATATTATTTGCAGTTAATTAATTTGTTTAAAAAAAAATCTTTTTACACCTATTAGGATTAAATTGGATAATTTCCACGGCACACCTGACAATCACCTACGGCACACGAGTGTGCCGCGGCACAGTGGTTGAAAAACACTGGCTTAGAGAAACAAATCTCTGTCTCTCATCACATTTATAATACAAAGAATCAGAATGCCATGTTTTACTGATTAAAGTTTCTACACAGTCTGATCAACTTTTAAAAGTGAGGTTACATGTAAAATTAAAAACATATTGTCTTAATATAGGGTGCATTCTTCACTGTATGAGTATTTGAGAATTAAATGTTTTATAAAAAAATGTTATGAAACTGTACTTGTGGATTAAAATGTTTTTAATGTTTTGCCATGACTGCACATTAGTGTGGAGGACACGTTAGGTGCTTTTCATTCAAACTCCACAAACCAATTTTAGAATAACCATATGATGCCCACAGACCAGAATCTCCAGGGAAAACCAGGTTGATACATGAGATAATCATCAATTAAATTATATTAATGACCCTATCCTTTGTTCCCACAGACCTCCAACAGCCAAGTGTCTCCAGTGAGGAGGAAGCTTCTGCCATCCAACAAGTCCAGATTCTGGCAAATTGCTCTAGTGATAACAAGAAGCATGCAGAACATCAGCGGACTGAAGAGGAACCGATGGGACTAGTACCTAGATGGATTAAAAAAGAAGAGGAGGAACCAGAACCTATACTGCTCAAACATGAGGAAATTGAATATTCACTAACATCCGTTATAAAAGAGGAGCTAGATTCTTCAGTGCTTCAACATGAACAGCAGCCATCAGAGCATTTACCAACTGGACAGGACCAGAAGGACCTCTGCAGGAATCATGAGAGAGAGCTGCTTGTCCAGAAGCCATTTGTTTCTTTGCTTGAGACTTCTACTCTTCAGGAAGATATGAATGAAGAAGAGGCAAGAACAGAGAAGGTTTCGCTTCATGTCTCTCCAGTGGTTGAGAGCAAAGATCACGAAGGAAGCAGCTCCTCTGTCAGTCTGAGTCAGTCTGATACCAATTCAAAGAAAAGATCTTTCAAATGTGACATTTGTGGGAGAATTTACCCACAACAGTGTGAATTGAAAAAACATTACAGAACCCACACTGATGAGAAACCTTTTTCATGCGAATCTTGCGGAAAAAGTTTTTCTCGAAAAAGTAATTTAAAAGTTCACAAGAGAATTCATACAGGTGAAAAGCCTTTTTCATGTGAATCATGCCGAAAAAGCTTCAGACGAGGTTGTGATTTGAATGTCCACAAGAGCATTCATACAGGTGAAAAGCCTTTTTCATGTGAATCATGTGGGAAAAGCTTCAGACAAATTAGGGTTTTAAATGAGCACAAGAAAATTCATACAGGTGAGAGGCCATTTTCATGCGAATCATGCAGAAAAAGCTTCAGACGAGTTAGTCATTTGAATGTCCACAAGAAAATTCATACAGGTGAGAAACCTTTTTCATGCGACTCATGCAGAAAAAGTTTCAGACGGCTTAGTTATTTGAATGTCCACAAGAAAATTCATACTGGTGAAAAGCCTTTTCCATGTGAATCATGTGGGAAAAGCTTCTCTCGAATTAGAGTTTTAAATGAGCACAAGAGAATTCATACAGGTGAGAGGCCATTTTCATGCGAATCATGCGGAAAGAGTTTCCGTCGAATGACTGACTTAAATGTCCACAAGAAAATTCATACAGGAAAGATTCTTTTTTGATACAAATCCTGTGGAAAACTTGTTTCTCAAATTGGTCAGTTTGTTGTCCACAAGAGAATTCATATAGGTGAGAGGCCTTTTCCTTGGTGATCTTGTGAAAAAAAGCTTCTCTTGAAGAAATAGTTTGAGCAATAACCTGAAAACTCATACAGGTCACAGACTATTTTGAAGCCAGTCTTGTGGAAAAGTTTTCTCTGAAATTTTGTGTGAATATATACAATTGAAATTGTACATATTCTTAGGTGAGAATATGAACTCTCCTGAGTATAAATTCAGAAATACTCAAGAGAACACACATGGGTGAGATGTGTTTTTCACATGATGTGAAAATGTGTGCCTTTCATTATGGTAATCTGAATTTTCACATGAAACAAATGATTAACAAGTACATAAGAATAATGGAATTGGAATTGCCTCATCCAGAACTCCAACCCAATTTCTCAGCATTTAATGTCCTGCAGGTTTTACATTCATCCCTGTTCCTAGCGGCGCTGCCAGGAATTTTGGGCCCCATGCAGAGGTCACTAAAGACTTTTCTATGTCATTTCGACCGACAACATAAAAAAAATATTGATTACGGACTATTTTTACCCATCAAATTTTAGTCACACTAACATCAGCTATTGAGCTGCATCTTTATGCGGTTTAGTTAACATTCACCGAGTTGAACCGTGAATCCAGATCCCATCACACATAAAGCAGATAAATGCAACTAACTTTTTCTCCATAGTGATTCAAACCAGTGATTGGGGCCCCAATAACTTATAATAGATTAAATCAAATGACTCCACTTAAATTACCAGCTCTTCACCCACTGGAGTCTGAATGCACAGTGCCTCACAAATTCCTCTTGGTTGTATCTGGAGAGAAATTAGTTAATCAATCAGTTGGATCTGCAAATGTGCATTAGTGAAGGATGTGAATTGTAACATGTCAAATGATGGACGGACTTCAGAATTTTCCAGTTGTTTCAAAAAATAACTGGTCAAATAGGAAAATATTCCCTTAATGCAACCTCTGGTCCCATGACAAAATATAAAATTGGATGCTCCCTGCACACTTGTCACTATTTTTTGAGTCTGTCTGACCCATTAAAACTAAATCCTTGCATCTGCCTTGTTTCTTTTGGTCCAATACTGATACCATCACAATATTTACTGCTAGTGAATTATACATGCAACAGTCTGCATACAGTTTGTAATACTTTATTCGAAGCAAAACTAAAATGAGGAAAATAATAGGTAGGAGTTTGGACTGCTAGTGACTGACTCATCTGTTAAGTGTGGTAAAAGGTACCAGGATGTATCCTGGTACATATTGGCCTCACTGATTAAATGCTGTTGTACTTCAGGCAAACAGCAGTCTGTAGCTAAGCTAACCAATTTAAATTGTTAATGACCACACACTACAGTCTATCCAACTCTCGAAGAAAAACTGGGTTACAAATAGACGCCATTTCTCAGGATTTCCCTCACAAAACTGCGAAGCCTGGTGGTCCATTGTGTTTTCGTATTAAAAAATGTTACTGGAAGACATTGCCAACAATACTATAACTCACAACTACAGATTCTGAAATTGTAAACAAAGCCTATTAATGCTCTTTTAATAGAGACTGGAGGGACTCCAATGGAAATTAGATGAATGAAATTACCTTGATATTGGATGTAAATGTAACGTTAAGAGTAGGTCATACCTGTCTAAATATTTTATGTCTAATAGGGAGGAAAAATGATGATAAAATAAAGCATGTGGAGAGAAAGAAAATGTTGAACATGCATTGATGAATTGTAAAACATGAGCCTGAAAGGGAGAGATTGAGAAGAATAGTTAGGAGGACAGGAATGGAGTCTTAAAGGAATATTGAGAAATGATGGAAACATAGTGAATATTTACAGATTAAAGACAGTCTTATTTGTTCATCTTCAGAATACAAAATAATAATAAAAAAGAATATATTGGATGTAATGTTGCTACACACTCATATACAGTAGGTGGCGCCATAGCTGATGGTAGCTTGCGATCCGCCATAATAGAAAAGAAGAAGCCTGCATACGCTAAGCTACAAAACTGCAGGATTGTCCCATCTGAGCTAATATTTCAGCACCATGTCTTCAGTTCAGCATCTCAGAGAGTTTATCAGAGACAGACTAACTGCTGCTGCGGAGGAAATCTTCACAGAGGTTGAAAAAACCATCATTAGCTACGAGGAAGAGCTCGATGCTCAGCGCAAGATGATGGGGATCAGCTGGAAACCAGACATTAAGCTACACAGAGTCGGTTCGGAGTTGCAGAGACAAAGTTCTGGTGGGTCTGGATAAAAGTGGGGATGTTTTCACTGCAGACACAGATCCGTCAGCGGCGATAGTTGCTGCAGCTCCAGCTGCTGCTAACAGGAACTGTATTAGCTGCTAGCTCTAATGCTACAGAGTTTAGCACAAACAACCTGGCCAAGTTTAGCCCCTGGCTAAATATATGACTCCAATTCCAGATTTACAGCACTAATACCAATTAAATGTGCAAATTCTTTATTTGTAAGCTCATACGTGATTTTGTGACTCTAATAATAATAATAATTGCATGCTTTTCGTCCACACACCTCAAGGTCTGAACAGAGCAGTGGAGTTTTTGTAAGGAGATGGACATGCAGGATGAACATGCAGGATGAACTGCTTTTTGTGTAGATAAACTCGTCCGAAATTTGTTCCAGTTGTTTAACTAAATGTGCAGTCTAAGCAATAACGAATAGATTTCAATTTTAGATCGCACTTTTCAATCTTTTCTGTCATCCATTTCCTTTTGAACATCAAAACTCCTGCCTAATTTAAAGAAATGCCCTCTTCTTTGTCTTTACTGAAGAGTGGCTTAGAGAAACAAATCTATGTGTCTGATCACAGAGATAATCCCAAGAACCAGAATGCCATGTTCTACTGATTAAAGTTTCTACACAGACTGAGCAACTTTAAAATGTGAGGTTCCTCTGGAGGGTACAAGTCAGATTAAAAACATATTGTCTTAATGTACAATGAGTTCCTTCGCTGTATGGATGTCCTAAATTTAAGAATTAATTTATAAACTAAAACAACTGTATGAAAGTATACTGGGGGACTAAAGTCTTTTGAACATTTTTGCCACAATTGTAACTTAGTGTGGTAGACACTTTACCTGCTTTTCAGTTAAACTCAACAAGCTAATTTTAGATGGTATGTGTGATGCCTACTAACCAGAATCTGCAGGAAAAACCAGGCTGAGTCATGAGATAGTTATCAATTAAATTATATTAATGATGTCATCCTTTGTTCCCACAGACCTCCAACAGACAAGTGTCTCCAATGAAGAGGAAGCTTCTGCCATCCAACAAATCTGTAGCCTGGCAAGTAGGTCCAGTCAGGACCAGAAAGAAGCAGAACATCAGTTGACTGGAGAGGAACACATGGATTCAGAACCAAAATGGATTAAAAAAGAAGAGGAAAAACAAGAACCTACACTGCTCAAACATGAGGAACTGGAATATCCACTAATGTACGTAAAAAAGGAGGCGTTTGATTCTTCAGTGCTTCAACATGAACAGCAACCACCAGAACATTTACCAACTGGACAGGACCAGAAGGACCTCTGCAGGAGTCAGGAGGGAGAGCAGCAAACTGCCCAGAAACAGTTTGGTCCTTTGATTGAGACTTCTACTCTTCAGGAAGATGATCTGAATGAAAAAGAATCAAAAACAGAGCAACTTTCCCTTCCTATCTCTCCAGTAGTTGAGAGCAAAGATCAGGAAGGAAGCAGCTCCTGTATGTCAGAGAGTCAATCTGGTACCAGCACAAAGAAAAGATCTTTCAAATGTGACATTTGTGGGAGATGTTACACACAACAGTGGAAGTTGAAAAACCATTACAGAACTCATACAGGTGAGAGACCGTTTTCATGTGAAACATGTGGAAAAAGTTTCTCTGGAATTACTATTTTAAAAGTGCACAAGAGAATTCATACAGGTGAGAGACCTTTTTCATGTCAGTCATGTGGAAAGAGTTTCTCTCAAATTAGTACTTTAAATGTCCACAAGAAAATTCATACAGGTGAGAGACCTTTTTCATGTGAATCATGTGGAAAAAGTTTCCATGGAATTAGTCACTTAAATGTCCACAAGAGAATTCATACAGGGGAGAGACCTTTTTCATGTCTCTTTTTCATGCGGAAAACGTTTCTCGCGAATTGGTAATTTAAATCGTCACATAAAAACACATACAGGTCAGAGGCCTCTTTGAAGTCAAACCTGTGAAAAACTTTCCTTTCGAATTGTTCACTTATTTTTTCTCTTTAGAACCCACATTGGTAAACTTAATTTTCACATGAAACGAATACACAAAAGTGAGAATTGGTCATTTAACTCACAGATTTACTATAATAAATACTAAATCCTTTCTTGAATTATTTTCACTTTGCATAACACATTAGACCCTCACCTGTTTTTGGTTGAACATTTATGGATTCTTTTTTATTGTGGTCCAAATCTATGAAATTTGTTAAAGTATATTTAGAATTTTAAAAGCCACTTCAACTGGTTTGAAAGTGAAAATATTGAAGGTCTATTCTACTTGACGCGCTACTGGCTTACTTTTGCAAAGTAGCTAATCAGGACGCTTTCATATTCATAGTCATGAATGTCTGCAACTCAAACGTTTGTCATGAATAGTATACCAACTTTTAATGCTTTGCTGAAGAATTTCATGTGTAAATTTATGTTCCACTTGGTTGTTTCAAACAACTTTTAAGTTTA
Organism: Poeciliopsis turrubarensis; assembly: GCA_010277015.1. NCBI lineage: Eukaryota > Metazoa > Chordata > Actinopteri > Cyprinodontiformes > Poeciliidae > Poeciliopsis > Poeciliopsis turrubarensis. Next base: position 220,275 of record VMRN01000074.1, read on the forward strand.
GTACCGTCCAAAAATTCTGAATCTCAGAACATTCCCAAAGGCAGTGAATAAAATTGCCTTTATCTCCCCATTTAGTTTTAACAGAGTGTGTCTGTGCCTTCAGACAGGCCCTCTGCCATTCCTCCACTGATGTATTACATTTCAAGCCTTCACTCCATGCCAATCTTTTGTGTTCCAAGGATGTCTTTGATGTTATAAAAGCTGGATATTAGGCCCTTCTTCAAATGGTGATTTGTTGCCAGTTCTTTTATGAAAGTAAGAGTAGGTAATGCCAGAGACTTTTGAGTACCCAAGACAAAACGTCTGATTTGCATAAACTTAAAAAAAATGTTTAGTTGGAATTTCATATTTCTCTTTCAAATCGTCAAAACTCATCATAAATCCTTTATCAAATAAATCTGAAATTTTGCATAAACCTTTATTACACCATCTTTTAAAACCCATGTCTTTCCTACCTTGTTCAAATGTTGTATTGCTCCAGATCAGGAATAGATACAAATTTAGGGATAAGGGGGTGGTGTTTATGTTTTCTATATTTACCCAAGATAGAACAGTTGCTGAAAACCAGGATGCAACTAGAGAGTTGAGCAGTCCAATACAATTTGAAATGAATAATGGATACCTTGAAATTCCATTACAATCTCAGGCTTATACATGAGATTGTTATCAGCTTCAAGGTGTAAATTCCAAGAATTTACACCTTGGAATACAAGGTGTAAATTCTTCATTTGTGAAGTCATGCAAGATTTTGTAAATCCGAGCAGTGGAGAGTTTTATGAAGGAGACACGGAATGAGCTGTTATATTCATAGAAGAAACGGCTGAAACAAATAAGGGCAAATATTGTTTCTGATATTAAGTGAATATCAGAAACATATTGGTCTAATTTTATTAGACCAATTTTACCGTAACTAGTTACGGTAAATAATAACATAAAAATAATAAATTAGTCTTATCCCTGCAGATCAGTTCAACAGAGACACTGGCAAACTGTCAAAGTGGAAACATGCAAATGGGTTTCTGCAAATCTCCATTATGCAAATGTGTTGAATGAAATATCTCTCTGTCAGTGCCCATTTGTTCAAGTTAAAGATGTTCCTCTTTGCTGCAGTTCTCTGACTGAGAGACCTAGAGATGTGTTGATCTGCACCATCATCCTCAGTGCTTGGTGTTGAGAGAAACTCGTCCATCCTTATCTCTCACACGTTCAGTTGTTTAACTAACCACTTCCTTCTGAACATCAAAACATCTGCCTAAGGAAAATGCTCTCTTGTTTTTCTTTTGTTTGAGGAATGGTTTAAAGAAACAAGTCTGTGTCTCATCACATTTATAATCCAGAAAGCCAGAATTCTATGTTTTTTACTGATTAAAGGCCTACACATTCTGATCAACTTTGAAATGTGAGGTTAGAAGTGAAATAAAAACAAAACATATTGTCTTAATGTAGGTTGAGTTCTTCACTGTATTAATACATTGAAAATAATAAAATGGTATGAAACTGTACTTGTGGATTGAAATTTTTTGCCACAGCTTCAAATTAGGTTGAAGGTAACTTGACCTGCTTTTCAGTTCAACACTGCAAGCTAATTTTAGATGGTCTGTATGATGCCTATAGACCGGAATCTGCAGGGAAAATCAGGCTTATACATGAGATTGTTATCAATTAAATTACATTAATGATGTCATCCTTTGTTCCCACAGAGCTTCAACAGCCAAGTGTCTCCGATGAGGAGGAAGCTCTTGCTATCCAACAAGTCTGGAGCCTGGCATGTAGGTCTAAACGGGACCAGAAAGAACCAGAACGTCACTGGACTGAAGACGAACAGATGGAACCAGAACCTACACTTCTCAAACATGAGGAAATAGAATATCCACTAAAATGTTCAAGAAAGGAGAAGCTAGATTCTTCAGTACTTCAACATGAACTGCAACAACCAGAACATTTCCCAACTGGACAGGACCAGAAGGACCTCTGCAGCAGTCAGGAGGGAGAGCAGCAAACTGTCCAGAAACAGCTTGCTCCTTTAATTGAGACTTCTACTCTTCTGAAAGATGATATGAATGAAGAAGAGACAATAACAGAGCAAGTTTCCCTTCATATCTCTCCGGTGATTGAGAGCAAAGATCAGGACGGAACTAGCTCCCCTGTGTCAGAGAGTTCGTCTTATACCGGGACAAAGAAAAAGTCTTTCAAATGTGACATTTGTGGGAGATGTTACACGCAACAGTATACCTTGAAAATCCATTACAGAACCCACACAGGCGAGAGACTGATTTCATGTGAAACATGCGGAAAAAGTTTCTTTGTCATGAAAGACTTAAATCGTCACAAGAAAACTCATACAGGTGAGAAACCTTTTTCATGCCAGTCATGTGGAAAGAGTTTCTCTCGAATTGATCATTTAAAGGACCACAAAAGAATCCATACAGGAGAGAAACCTTTTTCGTGCCAGTTATGTGGAAAGAGTTTCTGTCAAATGAGTATTTTGTTTCGTCACAAAACAACTCATACAGGAGAGAAACCATTTTCATGTCAGTCATGTGGGAAGAGTTTCTCTCGAATTGGTAATTTAAAGGACCACAAAAGAATCCATACAGGAGAGAAACCATTTTTGTGCCAGTCATGTGGAAAGAGTTTCTGTCAAATGAGTATTTTAAGTCGTCACAAGACAACTCATACAGGAGAGAAGCCTTTTTCATGCGATTCATGCGGAAAACATTTCTCACGAATTGGTAGTTTAAATCGTCACATGAAAACCCATACAGATCAAGGGCTCCTTTGAAGCCAAACCTGTGAAAAAATTTCCTTTAGAATTTATCATTTATTTATTCTCATTAAAACCCACATTGGTGAGCTGGATTTTTGTGTGAAATATGGAGGAAGAAAAAGTGTTTCATGCTGGTAAACTGAATTTCAACATGAAACAAATACACAAAAGGGCTGCACAGTGGCGCAGTGGGTTGCGCTGTTGTCTTGCAGCAAGAAGGTCCTGGGTTCGATTCCCGGCCCCGGGTCTTTCTGCACGGAGTTTGCATGTTCTCCCTGTGTGTGCGTGGGTTCTCCGGCTTCCTCCCACAGTCCAAAAACATGACCGTCAGGTTAATTGGCCTTCCCAAATTCTCCCTAGGTGTGAGTGTGTGCATGGTTGTTTGTCCTGTTTGTCTCTCTGTGTTGCCCTGCGACAGACTGGCGACCTGTCCAGGGTGTACCCCGCCTCTCGCCCGGAACGCAGCTGGAGATAGGCACCAGCAACTCCCGACCCCGTTAGGGAGAAGGGTGACGGAAAATGGATGGATGGATGGACAAATACACAAAAATGAGAATTGGTCATTAACTCACATATTTACTGTAACAAATATCAAAGCCTTTCTTGGATTGTTTTCACTTTGCAAAACACATTAGCATTTATGGATTTTTGTTTTTATTATTGTGAAAATCTATTAAATTTGTTAGTGTATTTAGAATATTCAAAAACCACTTCAACTGGTTTGAAAGTGGAAATGTTGAAGGCCTATGCTACTTGCCATGCTACTGGCTTACTTTTGCAAAGTAGCCAATTAGGACGCTTTCAGAGTCCTTAGATTTCCACGATGAACATGTGCAAGTCAAATGTTTTCATGAGTAGCATACCAACTTTTCATGCTTTGCTGGAATTTATGTACCACTTGGTTTTATCAAACATAAGCAAAATAATAAAAGCTCTGACAACTACAACATATAGAGACATTTGATATAGATTTTGTGATGCAATTTTTTTACTTGAAATGTGTACTTAATTTTTTTTTCTAAATTGCATTCAGAATTTAGAAAAATTCCAAATGTCTTTATTTTAGTCACTAAATAAAGACTTAAGAATGAATACGAAGTTAATTTTCCCTGTTTTTCGGCTGTCCACTCTCCAGTTCAGCAGGGGTCGGTAATTCACCAATTTCCTTTTTTGCCAACCACCAAAAAACATCGAAGAAGAAGCCTGCACGGCCTAAAATAGACGGATGCTCATTGTCCCATCTGAGCGAATATTTCAGCAACCATGTCTTCAGTTCAGTATCTCAGAGAGTTTATCAGAGAGAGACTAACTGCTGCTGCTCAAGAAATCTTCACAGAGGTTGAAAAAACCATCATTAGCTACGAGGAAGAGCTCGGTGCTCAGCGCAGGATGATGGGGATCAGCTGGAAACCAGACATTAAGCTACACAGAGTCGGTTCGGAGCTGCAGAGACAAAGTTCTGGTGGGTCTGGATAAAAGTGGGGATGTTTTCACCGCAGTCAGAGATCAGCGGCGATAGTTGCTGCTGCTAACAGGAAGTGTGTTAGCTGCTAGCTCTGATGCTACAGAGTTTAGCACAAACGTGTTTATGAGTCAAGCCCCATGACTATTACTAATTGTTATTAGTGCTGGGAATCTGGAATACAAAGTGTAAATTCTTCATTTGTAAAGTCATGCAAGATTTTGTAAATCAGAGCAGTGGAGGGTTTTATGAAGGAGATGCGGAGTGAGCTGTTATATTCATAGAAGAAACGGCTGAAACAAATAAGGGAAAATATTGTTTCTGATATTAAGTGAACCACAGACCCACTTGCAGGTCTGGAGCTGCAGATTGCAAAGCCCTGTTGTAGCAGATCAAAACTGTGATCCTATCTCTCTTCAGCTGAAGTTCTACATCTTCATTTTAATTTATTCTTCCAAGGTAAAAAATAAAATTGGTGTAAAGCACCAGTTAGTTATGGTAAATAATAACATAAAAATAATAAGTTGGTGTTATCCCTTCTGATCAGTTCTACAGGGACACTGGCAAACTGTCAAAGTGGAAACATGCTAAAGGTTTTTTGCAAATCTCCATTATGCCTGATCTCTCACATGTTCAGTTACTAAGCTAAATGTACAGTCAGAGCAAAAATGACTAGGTTCCAATTTTAGGCCAGTCTTTTCAATCTATTCTTGCATCCACTTCCTTCTGAACATCAAAATATCTACCTAAGGAAAATGCTCTTGTCTTTCTTTTGTTTGAGGAATGGTTTAAAGAAACAAGTCTCAGTGTCTCATCACATATATAATCCAGAAAGCCGGAATTCCATGTTTTACTGATTAAAGGCCTATCCAGTCTGATCAACTTTGAAATGTGAGGTTAGAAGTGAAATAAAAACAAAACATATTGTCTTAATGTAGGTTGAGTTCTTCACTGTATAAATACATTGAAAATAATAAAATGGTATGAAACTGTATTTGTGGATTAAAATCTATTTAACTTTTTTTTGCCACAGCTTCAAATTAGTGTGAAGGACACTTTACCTGCTTTTCAGTTCAAAACTGCAAGCTAATTTTAGATAGTCTGTATGATGCCTGTAGACCAGAATCTGCAGGGAAAACCAGGCTGATACATGAGATAGTAATCAATTAAATTACATTAATGATGTCATCCTTTGTTCCCACAGACCTCCCACAGCCAAGTGTCTCCAATGAGGAGGAAGCTCTCGCCATCCAACAAGTCTGGAGCCTGTCAAATAGGTCCAGTCAGGACCAGAAAGAAGCAGAACATCAATGGACTGAAGACGAACAGATGGAACCTGACCCAAAATTGATTAAAGAAGAAGAGGAGGAACTAGAACCTACAATGCTCAAACATGAGGAAATAGAATATCCACTGTTGTATGTAAAAAAAGAGGGAAGAGATTCTTCAGTGCTTCAACATGAACTGCAGCCACCAGAACATTTCCCAACTGGACAGGACCAGAAGGACCTCTGCAGCAGTCAGGAGGGAGAGCAGCAAACTGTCCAGAAACAGTTTGCTCCTTTAATTGAGACTTCTACTATTCTGGAAGATGATATGAATGAAAAAGAAGCAAAAACAGAGCAACTTTCCCTTCCTATCTATCCAGTGGTTGAGAGCAAAGATCAGGAAGGAAGCAGCTGCTCTGTGTCCGAGGGTCCGTCTCGTACCAGAACAAAGAAAAGATCTTTCAAATGTGACATTTGTGGGCGATGTTACCCACAACATTATAACTTGAAAAACCATTACAGAACTCATACTGGTGAGAGACCTTTTTCATGTGAAACATGTGAAAAAAGTTTCTCTCTAATTAGTCATTTAAATCGTCACAAGAGAACGCATACAGGTGAGAGACCTTTTTCATGTGAAACATGCGGACAGAGGTTCTCGCAAATTAGTCATTTAAATCGTCACAAGAGAACTCATACAGGTGAGAGGCCTTTTTCATGCCATTCTTGTGAGAAAAGCTTCTATCGAAGGGATAATTTTAGCAGTCACATGAAAACTCATAGAGATCAGAGGCCTTACCTTAAATTGCCTTGCTGCTGAAATAAATAAAATTTGATTGATTGATTGAAGCCAAACTTGTGGAACGATGTTCTTTGAAATTGATTATTTAGAGACCACATGGGGCATATTTGTTGTTTGAATTGTTAAAATAGACTTTACACCATTTTAGTTTCTCAAGTACTCTCAGCTATTAAAGAATGATGGGCAGTAGCTCTCAGTAGCTGTTAGGAGAACCTGGCCTAGTCAAAGGCCAGACTTCAACCTTACTGAAATCCAGATTTTTTTCCAGACATCTGTTAAGAAACAGATTTTTTGTCAATCTAAATGATCTGCTGCAGGGCTCCAAAATCTATTGTAGTTCCACTGATATCTTTTTCTTGTTTTAATTAATTATATTTTAAGTTATTTTTTAGTATCCCACTTCCTTTTATCATATTTCATTAATTTGATTTGATTCCCAGTTTATCACCAAATGTGTTTTCTGTCAGCAGCAGTTAGAGAAAAGTTATCTTTTGGATAATTCAGCTGTAGCATTTGGCTAGTTTGTTAATAAACTCTCAGATTTGATTGGAAACAAGCATTTCTGTGATCACTTCTTTTTGCTTGAAGAGTTTCTTCTGTCGATAGTTTAAATTAATTTTTCAGAGGTAACTTTCAGGTTTGACTTATGATTCCAGAGATACTGAAATTCATACTGTGATTCAACAAAATAAACAGTTCATTAAAAAAACTTTTTTTAATCATTGTTAATATTGATGTTAATTTGGATTCCCAAAATTGCTACTTTGCTGATTCTCAGCGATGACTTAATGCCCGACCAACTGCAGAGCCTAATGTGAGAATCAAACACATTATTATTTGAACGTTATTCAAATAATGTGATCTGTTGAAGGAAATGATAACATGCGGCATTTATTACAGAAAGAATACAAAATTCCAAGATAGCAAATTCCTTGTATGATCAAATATATTATTGATCAATATCTAGAGGGGCTAAACTTCCCTAAAACAGACATAATGATGGAGATGCTTACAGCACAACAAGGTTAACTCTGGACTGATTCTGCCCCTTGTGATATGATTTGGTATTAAACCAGCAGTAAGTTTCTGTTTCCAGAAAACAAAGTTACATCATCCAGATGCATGTGTTACAAGTTTATCAAGCATCTCATTTGACGCTGGAGAAGATGTGATCTCTGGTTTCACCTCTGTTTACAAAAGAGAAACATTTCAGAACAGTTAAGTGTGAAAAATTCTTTTGAGTTTCTGTATGAGACAATTTTCAAGCTGGAAAAACATGACAACACTCCCTCTGCTTCCTGCTCAAACATGCATTGAAGCTGGGAGGAACCAACGGCTGCTAAAGGTGAAAGCTGATTGGCTGCAGCCTCTCTCCAATGAGACATTAGTCGTAGATCAGAACTCAACACTGTTTTTGGTTTCAGAAAATTGAACTCAGTTACTGTGACTGAGAGCGGAAATGAAGCAGAATGAGCTGGACTGAGAAACTTTCTCCTGTTCGATCTGCCTGGATCTTTGCCTTGTTCTAAACTAGTTTCAGTTTAGAACAGTTTGCGTCAGTTTGTAGTGGTCAGTCAGTGCTTTTTTTAGCACTGAATGTGTGGAAAGGGTCGGCTTTTGGGAGGTGAAAAGGGATAGAGGTTCAGCTGAGGGAAGACATCATTTTGAAGTTCCTTCAGGCCTAGAAGATGTAAAGCATCTTATAGTTTAAGCTGTGTGGCAACAGCAAGGCATATAGAATAAATAGCAAAGCTATGCACACACAGCATAGTGCGTCTGCGTATTATGCTACTGGCAACAATTGTTGCCATGCTTACATTCACTCTTCTTATGATCAAAATATGGATGAAGGGATACAATTTTTCTTATATATCAGTAGAAGACCAAGAACATATGTACAAAATATTTTATCTATATTTTTTCATAGATAAAAAATTTTTTCTGACTTCCTCTTTCACAGATTTGTGACAGACATTTACCTCCAGCGTCACAGGCAGGAAGTAAAGAGGTCTGGTCATGTGACCTTTCACACTTGATCCATGAAATTAATATTTCTTAGAGCAGAAGCTCCATTATTTTATTTAAAAACTTCAATTAGCTGCCAAAAGTCAAAACAGTTCTTTTAGAGGTTCCAGAAGTTAGAAAAAATGTCTGGCAACAATTGTTGCGGTGGGATTAAAATGGTTAACGTGGCTCTGAAGGTTCAGGTCAGAGTCCGTCACTATTCCCAGGTTTCAGGTCTGATCGTTGGTTTTTAGCTGTGCACTGACTCTAGATCGCTCTTTTTTTTGGTCCAAAGATAACTTCAGTTTTGTTTCTGTTCAGCTGGAGAAAGTTTTGGCACATTCACACATTTATCTGTTCTAAGCATTTATTCAGTGACTGGATGGGTTGACATCGTAATCTAGAGCTATGTTTCGTCTGCATAGTTATGGTAACAAATCTTGTTTTTTATTATAACCTGAGATAGAGGGAATACATAGATATTGACTGAGCCTTGGGGTAAATGGGACTTCTATTCGCTTCGAAGAGAAATCACCTATTGAAACAAAGAAATCCCTGTTCTTTATGTCAGACTGGAACCAGTAGAGTACTGGACTGGAGGGTCCTACCCAACTCTCCATTCGTTTCAGTAATATGTCAGCTCCACTGAGGTCCACCAGAACCAGTACTGTAGTTCTTCCACAGTCTGTGTTGATATGTTTGGAAACAGATGCAGCTCAACTGCAAAAAACCAGCAACTTTTCTGCAGAAATGAGCTTGCAGTTACTAACATCACATGATGTTAGTAACTAACCTAACTAACCTAACCTGTTGGCTGCAGTCTAACCCTAACCCTAATGGTAGGGTTAGGGCTCATCATTAGGCATGATCATTAACATCACATGATGATAGTAACATCAATTGACGCAATTGAATTGAGTCAATGAATTGTGTAGCATTGTGGCTCATAACAGAGCGATCCATTATTTAAATATTTCAAGGACGAAACCAAGGAAACCTTGTCTTATAACTAGATCGACTCTGGACTGCTGCTTCCTCTGTGTGGCATGAATTGTTATGAAACCAGAAGTAAATTTCATTTTTTTTTTTTTAAATCTCAAAGTTATCAATTTATATTACAGAAAACTTACATCAACCAGAAAAAAACAAAAACAACTGTCACAAAAGGCTGCAGCAACACGAGACTCTCCTGACAAACATCAGAAGATAAACATCAGGAGAGTCTCGTGTTGCTGCAAGGTATTTTTGGTTTTACAGAGTTATCAGGAACACTCCTTACATTTACTGGAGAGAAATATCTAATTAAAGTTTGAAATGTTCTTCTGAGATGCATCAACAAAATCTAAATTAACTTTGAGAAAATAATAAAATGGAGATAAGAAGTTTCACAGAGGAGCGTTGGTAAATATTTAACAAACTTTCTTGTAAATGAGGAGACAAAGGTTAGATTTACAGCTTTGCTCCTTGTTTTTCAGGCTGGAAAAATTTGATGACTATCTCTTCTTCCTGCTAATTAAAACAAACCTTGTAGCTGGGTGGAAACACCAGATGCTGAAGCTGATTGGCTGCAGTCTCTCTGCAATGAGATATGAATCATATATCAGAGCTCAACCCTGTTTCTGTTTTCAGGAAATGAAACTTTCACAGTCACTGTGTCTGACAGAAAATGTAGAGCAGAATTAGCTTCTTTTGTCTGGATCTACTGAAGAATCTGGTGACTATTCCCTGTGGACACACTTACTGTATGAACTGCAGAAAAAAGTGCAGAAAAAACTTCTGTACCAAGATCTTACCTGGAGAAAAACAACATGTTGGGAGCATTATTAGAGCAGTTGATGAAGATTGGGCTCCTGGATGCTCCTGCTGACCACTGCTATGCTGGACCTGAAGATGTGGCCTGTGATTTCTGCACTAGGAGAAAACTGAAAGCCATCAACTCTTGTTTAGTCTGTCTGGCCTCTTACTGTGAGAAACACCTTCAGCCTCATTATGATGTGGCTCCTTTAAAGAAACACAAGCTGGTGGAGCCGAACAAGAACCTGCAGGAGAACATCTGCTCTAAACATGATGAGGTGATGAAGATGTTCTGCCGCACTGATCAGAAGTGCATCTGCTATGTCTGCCCAGTGGATGAACATAAAGGCCATGTCACAGTGTCAGCTGCAGTAGAAAGAGCTGAGAGGCAGAGAGAGCTGGAGGGGAAACAAAAGAAAATTCAACACTTGATTCAGGACAGAGAGAAAGATGTGAAGCTGCTTCAACAGGAGGTGGAGGCCATCAATCGCTCTGCTGATAAAACAGTGGAGGACAGTGAGGAGATCTTCACTGAGCTGATCCGTCTCCTCAAGAAAAGAAGGTCTGACGTGAAGCAGCAGATCAGATCCCAGCAGGAAACTGAAGTGAGTCGAGTCAAAGATGTTCAGGAGAAGCTGCAGCAGGAGATCACTGAGCTGAAGAGGAAAGACGCTGAGCTGCAGCAGCTCTCACACACAGAGGATCACAACCAGTTTCTCCTCAACTACCCCTCACTGCCAGCACTCAGTGAGTCCACACACTCATCCAGCATCAACATCCGTCCTCTGAGACACTTTGAGGACGTAGCAGCAGCTGTGTCAGAGCTCAGAGAGAAACTGCAGGACGTCCTGAGAGACTCATGGACAAACATCTCACTGAAAATTACCGAGGTGGGTGTTTTACTGCCAGAACCAGAACCAAAGAGCAGAGCTGATTTCTTAAAATATTCAAGTAAAATCACAATGAATCCAAACACGGCTCAAATGCGAGTGGTACTGTCAGAGGGGAAAAGCAAGGTGACATGGGTGGATCAACCACAGTCTTATCCAAGTCATCCAGACAGATTCACTGATTGGTGTCAGGTTCTGAGTAAAGAGAGTCTGACTGGACGTTGTTACTGGGAGGTGGAGTGGAGAGGGATACAGGTTTTTATAGCAGTTGCATATAAAAATATCAGCAGAGGAGGGGATGAATCTTCATTTGGTAATGATGAGAAATCCTGGGCATTAGAATGTCGCAAAAATGGTTATGAATTTTATCACGACAGCATCTCAACCTCCGTCTCCAGTCCAGTTTCCTCCAGAGTGGGAGTGTACCTGGACCACACAGCAGGTATCATGTCCTTCTACAGAGTCTCTAAAACCATGACTCTGATCCACAGAGTCCAGACCACATTCACTCAGCCGCTACATGCTGGAGTTTATGTATCATTGGAGTCTACTGTTAAATTCTGTAAACCCAAATAGAGAAAATCCAATTCATTCTCACGCGGATTTAGTTCTGATTATTGTTTTATGTCTAAACTGTTCAGAAATCATTAGTCAGATTGTCTGCAATTGTTTTTCTTCAATTATTATTTTCCAGTTTTGTTGAAATTGTTTATTTTTCTACATCCATTTGATCCGCCCAAGAATATCTGCTGACCCATCCTCTTGTTGCTTTTAGCTGCAAAGACGGTGAATCTGGTACTAAAGTGACAAATGATTCCTCATGTTGTAAAAGTGTCACCACGACTTCAATCTTTCTTGTTTGAACACGTTTTGTTGAGCCCTGATACAAACTGGACAACAGATATTGTCTCATTGTGAATCTAAGCTGATTTTCAGGAGAAATTTCAGAATAAAGCTTTCATTTTGCCTCACTGTTTAGCTGTTGGTGATGGGACGCTGCCCCCTGCTGAAGTTTGTTTTTACACGACATGGACTCCAGGAATTGTTTATCGTTCCTTAATTTTTATTAATTGTATGAAATGAATGTGTTTAATCACTGAAAATAAAACCTTTTATTTCTGTATTTATGTGTTTTGTATCCTGTAGATATTAAGTCGGTTTTAAAATCTCTTCTGTTCGTCTGCTTAGAGGAGAAAAGCAACATTTCACCATCCATCCATTTCATAAAGGAGATCAACAACTCAGTTTTACATGTAAATAAAAACAAATCTTCAAAATCAGCAGCCATGAAGCAATAAGACTGATTGCTTCAACAAAGAAAAAAAACAAACCACACATTCTAAAGACTAATTTTGTTTTTTAGCAGAACTGAATTATAATCTGTAAATAAATTTATAAAGTAACAGATGAAAAAAATATTAGAAATACACTACTATGATTTGTCAGTGTTGTAAATTTCATATCTCAGAATTTAGTGAAATATCTCAAGCTTCTATTTATGAGAAATTATTTTTAAAATAGTCTACCTTAAAAACACCAACAAAATACCCCAAAACTAATTACAGTATTTCAGTAAAACATGACAAAGCAACTAAACATGATTTTATTTAAATATTAAAATGTACTGGATATAAAATCTGTAACAAAGGCAGAAATATATTATGGACTAAAGATGTTTTATAGAATTAGGCACAGCAGAGTTACTCTGTAAATATGAAACCAATATGTTGAAGTTTATTGTTGTCTTTGTTGTCTTCAATTTGAAATATTGAAGATATGATTTATCTTAAGGGGAAATTACTGCATCTGTTCCACTAGTTCACCTTTAAAATGTTTTTCTTTTCCAATTTCAGTTTTTTCCCCCCATATTTTTCACAGAGGTTTATTTAAGTCAGATTTTTTTATCCAAATGTTTTAAATTTGTCTGCATTTGCAGATTGTATTGATTTCACTCTAATTCAGTCTATTTTAAACTCTTTTTGTTATTGGAAACATTTGTCTATCATTTGTAAAAACATGCAATACTTTGAGTCGTTAAATAAAATCTCAACAAAACATGATGTAGTTGAAGGTTTTAATAAGTCTGAGGGATATGAATACTTTTGCACATCAGGAAACAACTCATCCATAGTCAATATATGACCACAAGTTAAACAAGAAAGAAGAATTTTCCCTTAAAAAATAAAATCTGTAACAGACATTATTTTAAACAAACAAAAACAAGGTGCATAAAGTTTCTGCAGAGATTGAGAACCTCTGAAGAGAAAACTGCCTAAATAATCAGAAATCTGTTGCTGATCTGATCTGTCTTGTCTGTCTGCAAGAGGAAAAAATGGCTCTAAATTTATACAGAAAAAAAACTTAAGAGATAACAGGAATTATGTGCAACACCAAACTACAAAAAAAATCACAGACGTTTCCTTTAATCTGCCACCTGAAGCAAACATTAGATCTGGAGTTTTGGAGCTAAAAGCAGCAGGAAGCAGCAGAGAAACATGTTAACTTGCAGTAAGCAGGAGCTTCTGTACATTGTTTGTGCTTTCATCAGTGAGTGGTTCAGAGGTTTGCCTTTGTTGCTAACAGTGACGGAAAGTGAGACAGATGATTTTCAAGCCCCTCAACCTGGAGAAAGTCTGATCTGAGGAACTTCAACAATCCTAAGGCTTTAAAGAACGACTCCATGGAGTCACTAACATCTAAACTAAACTGCTTACATCTGTCGAGACACAAACACACGCTGTGGGTGAGGTTTCTCTCTGTGTGCTAACAACATGAAGAAGAAGGAGAAGAAGAAGAAGAGGAGGTCATTTCTCCTGCAGCAGAGCCGGGATGTTGATGTTCCAGCCGATGGCCTGCCTGTCGAAGCCGCAGGTGAACAGGTTGCAGGCGGTGTTGTCCTCACACCAGGCGGAGCAGCAAACCATCCGACGGTGACCCTGAACAAGAGCCACCAATAATCACCTCTGGTCCAACAATGATCGCTAAAAATTCAATCAACAGTTCCTTCAGACATCACTGGGCTCTGGCCCACATTTACCTACGAACTGAAAGTTAAATGGCAGAAACTATAATGACAGAAAATCCTCTAAAGTTGTGGATTTTCAGGATTTTTCCAACTCTCGACTCCATCCTTTCCAAGGGTAATTTTGGAGTTTCGCCATGGCAACAAATAATTTCCCACATCTTGAGAGTGACACGGTCAGTTTGGACTGTACTAAATATTTTAAAATTCATCTACTTGTCTGTAAAATTTATCACCCTTAAAGAAACTAAAAACAAAAGTCCATCTGGAGTTAACTTCCTGCCGACTGACCTGTCTGTTGCTCCGCGGCAGCCGAGCCAGTCGCACTCCGGACATGTCGAACAGTCGGACCTGCCGATTGTCGTGAGGAAGGGCGATGATCTTCTGGTTCACCGACACGCTGATCCTGATGGGAAACAGGAAGCAGAATAATTATTCCTAACTTCCTGCTGCACTTGTGACGAAGAAAACAGATGTAAAAGGAAATGTTGGTGATGAAGTTACTGGATGAAAATGTGAGGACAGATTATTTCCCACAGCTGAGCGCAGCTTCCAGAAATGATTAATTCTGACTTTGTGAATGGATTATCCTTTGTTTGGTGGTAAAAATATATTTTAAGTAGGATTTAAAGAAGAAGCAAAGTAGAATGAATAAAATGTAAAACTAGGACTCCTCCTATAAACTGTGGATTTCACATTTATTTCACGCAAACCCCCAAAACAAGTAACCAGTTGGACTTTACAATCAATAATAAGTTTTATTTTCCCAAATTTTTCTAGATTACTTTTGACGAATGAAGTATCCATTTTGAACACATGAAACAGGTTTTGCAGTTTTCACCGATTTAAAAATGGACGCATTGTTGTGCAAATGCACCACATGACTGAGAAAAACCATGAAAACCAAAATTTCTCACAGTCTGCAGAACATTTTCACATTAAGTCACATTACTTTACATTAACAGACTTCTTGGTGTCTGAAGAGTATCGGCAGGTTTGCAGCTCACACACCTGTTGACAGCAGAGTCAGTGCGAATGGTTGCTATGGGCGACCGCATGTTCTTCAGGTCCCACACTTTGACGGTGCGGTCGTCGCTGCCCGACACCACATTGTCTCCCACAGTGAAGACAGCGGACGTCACCGTGCTGCAGAGGACGAGGGCACAGCTTTTATATGCTTGTTTTCATTCAGGAAACCAGCAGAATTTTAGTTGTTTTCTAGATTTTTAGATGCTTGTTTGTGTCAGACTGACTCTGTGTGTCCCTGGAAGACGTTGACTGAGTGGATGGACGGGTCTCTGAAGTCCCACAGCCTGAAGGTAGTGTCTCTGGAGGAAGTGACCACCAGGCGCTGGTTGGGGTGTGTGCAGCAGTGGGTCAGCTCCTGATCATGACCTTCACAGACACATTAGTTTCAAAGCTTTGATGTGTCCCTTGTCCTACACACTTGAGTTAAATGGTGAAACTGCCTCACATGTCAAAAGGCAAAACAAAAAGAAAACAAGTAATTGCAATGGATACAGAGACTAAAACCAACATCTAAGCAGCAGCAGCCACTGTACAGGCCTTACAGGGGAGAACCAGCGAGAGAACAGCGTGGGTTGCTAGGTAATGGGCAGGGCTTGACTGGGGTTGCTAGGTAATGGGCAGGGCTTGACTGGGGTTGCTAGGTAACAGGCAGGGCTTGACTGGGGTTGCTAGGTAACGGGCAGGGCTTGACTGGGGTTGCTAGGTAACGGGCAGGGCTTGACTGGGGTTGCTAGGTAACGGGCAGGGCTTGACTGGGGTTGCTAGGTAATGGGCAGGGCTTGACTGGGGTTGCTAGGTAACGGGCAGGGCTTGACTGGGGTTGCTAGGTAATGGGCAGGGCTTGACTGGGGTTGCTAGGTAACGGGCAGGGCTTGACTGGGGTTGCTAGATATCAGACTAAACTTCTGTTTTGTGACGTTACATTCAGGTAAATTTTTTAAACTGCCTGTTTAAACCCATAAACATTAACTTACTGCCTAAAACTGGCTGGATGTTTGTTTTTTTTAGTCTGTTTTTAGAAGCAGCTGAGATCCAAATACAAGTACAAAACATGCTAAATTTAGTCCAACTCATCGCCCTTAAATTGAACCCGACTCTAACCCTGGAGCCTCCTACCAGTGAGCGAGTGGACCAACTCCGAGGTCTCCACGTCGTACAGGTTGGCGGCTCGGTCCCAGGAGGCCGTCACCACCTGTTTGCCCCCCACCAGCCAATCGGCAGCGATCACCACGCCCTGATGGCTGCGCAGCGTCGTGGTCGGTACGCGGACCGAAGGGCAGTCGTTTGGGCCCTCCGCGTCGCCGTCTGCGTCGTCTTTATCTGAGGAGTCCACGTCGTCTTCACAGGGCGTCTGCAGGACGGACAGGGGAGTGAATTGGAAATAAAATCTGCTGGAGTCGCTGTGCTGAGCGTACAGCTGCGGACCAGGCTTACAGTGGTGTCAGCGACGGGCTGAGGAGTGGGAAGCTGCACCATGTACCTCCAGATGTGAGCCGTCTGATCTCCAGAGGCTGCAGGGGAGAGACAGAGGGTTTAATGAGCGTAAAAACGGAGCCAGAGTACTTTATCTAATAAATATCTGAATGATAATATTTGAATATCTGAAATATCTGAAGTGTGGATGGTTACCAGTCAGAGCCATCTGTTCACTGGGGTGGAACTTAATGGAGTTAACTGAGGAAAAACAGACCAAACATCAATGAAACTTGCCGTTTCCAAAACCGTCCAACGATGGTTGGACACATTATGATCAAATATTTTGGATGCTACCTGATCCCTGGTGGCCCAGGTACTTGAGGAGGCACTTTCCGGTCTCAATGCTCCACAGCATGGCAGTGTGGTCTGTTAGGATCAATTCAACAGTCTGAGGTTTTTTTATAGTCTATGATGAACAAATTCTTGCACCTTTCTGCAGGTTTATTTCAAATTTTGAACAAAAATACTCAAAACCGCCTGTGGGTGGCAGTGTTTCCTACTTCTACTCAGGGGTCACTGAACAAAATATTCATTGTTTTTTCTTAAATGGTGATGGAAAAATCTACAGATAGCAATTCACACACTTGATGGAGACATTTTTAACTTCACACACAGATTACAGACACTTGTATCCATTGTAATTGGTTTGTTTTTATTTTTGTCCTTTGAGATCTAAATATATAGAGGGAATTACAAATAAAATCTACTACTATAATTATTTTTTATTATTTTACAAAATAAATCAAAAGTCCATTTTTTATTCTTTATGTAGATTTTGGACATGAGGAATCAATATTGTAAATTTATTGCAAATATTTCTAAAGTAGGACCACGCAGATCTGATTTTGATTTTTAAAAAATTATATGAAAAATAATTGTGAAATTCTGCATTGTAGATGCATATTTATAGTTTTTAAACTGTTAAGCTAAATCATCTATATTACAGGGTGTCTTAATTTGATATGGATTCGGGTAAATATGTTGGTATGGAAAAAGTAAATGCAAGAAATGTTAGGAAAACAAATCATCTCGAAAGAGAAAGCAATTATTTGACACTGACAATAAATCTGTCCAGGTTTTATTGGACAAACGGCAGAAGAAGCCAAAATATTGAAGGCAGAACAGGGAAAAAAGCAAAACAGGAAAAACATTTAAGTTGTATTTAAAAAACAAAACAAGGTGAGTTAGTCGGCGCGTACCTGCAGACGCGGTGCCGAGCACCACAGGCTGGGCCCGCGTGGCGCTCAGGTCCCAGATGCCGTCCCTGTGGCCGACATACTCCTTCACCAGCTGGCAAACCGCTCTGGACGTGGTCGCTTTGAAGCTGGACACAATCTGACACCGATGCCACACCAACGTTACAACAGAACGGCGAAAATGCAACAGCAGGGTTCCTGAACGCAGCTTCTTAAAATGGAATCACCACTTTTTGGTTTTCTTCTTATTCTGAGGGATTCTCTTACCTTTACTGGCACCTTTTTAGTCAAATAAAGATGGTTTTCTTTAACTTTATTTGATTAATTAAGCTGATCTCACTTTGTTTAGCTTTAACTGATCCCATTTTATTTTTTCAGAGCTGTGCAGGAATCCTGTTCTTAGGGAGGAAGCAGGTCAGGAGGAGATGCTCTGCAGGGTCCTTGTAGTTCGCCAGGGCTAAGAAGCTTTAAGTTTACTTTACATATTAGTCTGAGGCCATTTATTGACTAATTTAATAACCTTTTGTACAGTTTAAAATCAACTAAAGTAGGTATAAACCCTGCAAACCTTGTGCTGAAAAAAAATATCGGCTAATAGCAAAAACAGATCTGCAACATAAAGATAAAATCAACATAAATGGGTCCAATTATTCTGGATCAGTGGATAAAAAGGTAATTTGATCAAAAAAGCTCAAAGGATAAATAAAAACAGGGTGAAAGCTGGTGGGACAAAAAACAGGTTATCATTAATGTATCAGTTGAATCAAGGTTTGATGGAGGTTTTTACATTAAAGATGGGAATGATGCAAACAGGAGTCCTGGTGCGTTTTGGACACAAACTGCTAAATAAGTTCAGACTGAAATGAAGGAGGAGAAAAAAGGCATCATTCATCTGAAAGGAAGTTCAGTATTCCTGTTTAACAGAGACAGTCTAAAAATATTTATTTCTTCAAATGACTCAAGCAGATGGAAAATCCTGCTGCTGATTGTTAGTGAGTAAAAGACTCCAGCAGCAGAAAACCGAATGGACTTTATGGGACAGTGAAGTAAATTATTGTTTTCCCACCTATTTGTGATGGATCCAGAAATGATTCCAGCTCAATACTGATGCATGATGATGCAGTTAAAGTAAAGCAGCAACAGCAGCAGGGACTGAGGGGAGTTGATGGTTTTAGCACTGCAGAGTAAAGCTGTGAGCACTGAGTCTGAAGCACCCAGCTGTTAGTGAGCTACAGTTTGTACAGCAAAACTCAAAACCTTACCAAGCATGTTTGGTTTAGTTTCTAGTGCAAATTTCTTAGTATGCTTAAAATAAAACAAAACTAACTTGCAAGTAATTTTTCAGCAACAAACAGGAGCTTGTTTAAAGTCAATACTTCCTTAATTTTGCTGAAAAAGTGCTTGTTTCACTTATAGAAAGACATTTTCTTGTGTTATAAGCAAAATAATTTGCTAATGGACTAGAACTTTTACAGCAAAATTAAGAAATTACTGACTTATAACAAGCTCCTATTTCTTGCTGAAACAGCATGTATAGGCAAGTTTTGTGTTATTTCAAGCGTACTAAAATATTTGCACAAGAAACTAAACAAAAATACTTGTTAAGATTTTGTGTTTTTGCTGATTGAGGTGTGCAGTCTGCTGCAGCCAAACACTGATTCAAACCCAAATGCAGAGCGCCGAGCTGAAAGTGAAGTCTGTCGGAAAATAAACGGATCCAGATGAGAGGGAAGCGGTCCCTGCGCGGTCTGGGGAGTGAGTGAGGATGCACAAAACGTGGCAGAGCTGCAGAGCTGTCAGCTAAACTCTGGATAGATCTGACCGCTTTTTTCTGCTACCTGTTCTCCCTTTAGTTACCAGGTGTGTCTGCAACATGTGGCACTCAGAGAGCGCTTTACTGTTTGCTGCTGTCTCTGTAGCGTTGTCAGGAAGGTAACAGTATAAACAATTTATGTCCAGGATGTGTGTGGTCTGCATAGGTGCTACCTGCCTTTTACCTGAACCCAAACTTGTCCTGTTCTGCAGCCGAGTCAAACCACACAGTATGTGAGTTTTCATTACAAATGTGTGGAAAACACTGTCAATATTCCACTAATGTCAAAAACCGCAATGTCACAACTGTGGTGTTTCCATAAAATGAGAAACACAATAAAAATCACGTGAATAAGTTTGTACATCATCCAACACTTCCTGTCGTCTTCTTTGTGGTTTCCACAATAGAAACATCAGGTTGTTGATCATGTGATACAAAAAAGATGTTTCAATTGCAGTTTTGCGAAATAAATTTAGATATTGACATAAAAATAAAATAAAAGAAGAACACCTCATCCTAGCGCCAAAACGATCTGTCCGGTGGTTGTAACTCTTCAAAAACTCTTCACAGAGTGAAAACATGACGGGCTGAGCAGACTGCACACTGGATGTCAACTGAGCAACAGTCTAAGTCAGCATCTGAATCCCCCTTCTGGGTGAATCTCCTACTTTTGGCGTAAGAAGCGTTTTTAAATAACAGCTGCTTTATGCTAAAGACGTCTCCACAGTGTACCATTATGTGAATGCCAAAAAGAAGCTAAATCAAAGCCAAAGAGATGCAACTGAAAACAAGCCTGTTAGTGAGATAAGAGGAGTTTTATCTCACGCAGAAACTGAGAGAAAAGCTCAAACTCCTACATTTGAATGACCAAGTCTCGTGGGGAGGAAGTGTCGACCCCCTGGCTGGGCTGTTCATGCATATTGGCACACAAGGGGGGAGAAATTTTACAAGTTACCCATGAGTCTCCACCCCACAACTCCCAACTGGTTACGTTGAAGTTGCGGGATCCGCCTACTACTCTGGCATGGCAAGAATTTGAACGCGGCTATGAGTGAAAAAAGGGTGAAAAGACAGCAGTTCCTCTCTTTAACATTCACACATCAATTCATATTTCACTCAAGAACGCACAGTTCTCTTCTACCCATATCTAAATTAAATATGATAACATTTTATTTAATCTTATTAATTCTGTTAACAGATCAATAACAGGAAATGAAAAATGAAATCTGCTGATAGTGAAGTCTGTACCTTGCTTGTGGACGCCTTGTAGGTTGTTTTCAGTTTCTGAGACAGCTGGCTGGTGCTGTGGCTCGCTGCGCATCAAAACAGATGAAGACAAAGAAATCAGAAGAGATTCAGCCGCAAGCTCCAAACTCATCTCATCTTTCAAGCTTTTATTGATTCACGCATCAATAAAAGACAAAAACCTAAACTAAACCCCAATCCTGAAAAGAAAATTAGTATAGAATTGTTATTGCACCAAGCAAACAAAAATGATCTTAAACAGGAAAGGTTTAGCCTCGTTTATCATAAGATGGGGATCAAATGAAAGGTTTTGTGCATTTTTATACGTTCATTAAATATGTCTGATAAAATGATTCACCTTTCGTCTTCAGAGCTCCTTTTGCTAAATCTGCTCCTTCACCTGCTTGTCCGTCTGCAGTCAAGCGATCGTTCAGGGATTCGATTTCTCTGCGGACTGAAAGTCACAGGATGCTTCGGTTAGCAGTTTCAGTGGCTACAGACGGAGGTCCTGCAAAGCTTTGGTGTTTGCACCAGGTCACAAA
Source organism: Poeciliopsis turrubarensis (assembly GCA_010277015.1). Classification (NCBI taxonomy): domain Eukaryota; kingdom Metazoa; phylum Chordata; class Actinopteri; order Cyprinodontiformes; family Poeciliidae; genus Poeciliopsis; species Poeciliopsis turrubarensis. The sequence goes on from VMRN01000074.1 coordinate 241,585, forward strand.
TCGATATTTATTCACGGTGATTAAGACTCTACGTAGAAAAGCTCTGGACAAGTCAAGTCAAATCTAAACCATTTAATTTCAATTCATTGAAAAAGAATTACCTTAAAAAACAAGAGTGCGAAGCTTTTCCATCTAACAAACCTTCAAGTTGTTCATAGAAATTATTTTCAAACTGCAACTATAAAACCAGCAGCAGAAATAAAAAAGTCAAAATGATTACTTTTAGTGAAGCTAGCTTGAAGGCAAAGCTCAGATTTATTTTGTTGAATATTTTGAATTATGAAAATTGATTATTTGGTCATAACCCAAGCTAAGCTGATAACAACTAGAGCTTCTTCTGAAATCCAAACCGTCCCACTGATGTTGTGTTAGATAACAGCTTTAGGAGCTGCTTGGAGACTTTTAGAGCCAAAACCTACAATTAACATATTAGAAAACACTTTGCAAATGTTACAATTAGACAAAAATCTTCCAGCAGTTTTGGTAAACTTACGTTCGATATTTTCCAGGTAAAGGTTTTCGAACTCTCTCTCGATCTGATTGAACAGATCCAACAGGTTGGTCCTCAGGGACAGAGGCAGTTTGGAGTCCTGCAAGATGAAAGAAATGCTAATATAAATACAACTGGAACCAAATAAACAGACATTTGTTCCTCACTGTCTGAAGTTGAATCAGACTTGTTTAACAGGCTTTAGGTCATTTAGAATAACTGAAATTATTTATTTTTTCTAATTTGCTGAAAACTGGGTTAACCCAAAAGGTTCGGCCCAACTCATCCAGTTAAAAGAGAATTATCCCTGATATTGTAAACTTCTGAATTCGAAAAGAAATGTAAAACGTTTCTTGCTAAGTTTTCTGGCATTAAACCAATAGAGATAATTTTGGTGATTCTAATTGACCTAAAATGAGAGAAGTTTGGTCTAAATGTAAATATTTGGCTTCAACTGTATTGCAAGACTGGTTGCAAAAATAATTTAAAAGTTGTGCAAAACTTTTAATTGCAGCTCAATTTCAAACATGTCCATAAAACCAGCAAAATGAATCAAACACCTGCTGACTGGCATTTAAAACACAAAATCCAGATCCAAGAAGAAATTGTCAAATAAATTCTGGTATCTGAGGAAGGAAGAAAATCAAAATGAACAGCAGATTTGTTTCCTTCACAGAATATGAAAATCAAATCAAGCTTAGACTTGCTGGTTCACAACCATTATGAGCTCATGCTATAAAAATGTTTTGCGAGTCTAACATGAAAGTAGTTTCTCTCAGTCTCTCAGCCAGTTTCACCTCTATCCAAACACAGATTTATATATCTTTTCCTCTTTAACATGAATTATCCCTCAATATGTTTTAGCAGCTTAAATCATGAGCACAGATTAAATCCTGCATCGTTTACAGCTGCAGCTCAGCAGGAGCAGCACAGCTGCATTTCCTTGGCAAAGCAGAGAGCAGATCTCTGTTTCAGCAGAACAGACTCTCGCTGCGACGTTTTCAAAGAAAACCAGTCGAGTGTGACGAGCCTGAAGCCGATGGCGGAGAGCTTAGTGCCACGGCACAAACTCTGGGCAGAAATAAAAGGCTTGGCAGGAATCGCGGCGCGGCGGCGTTCTTTCAAATGAAACGTCATTATGAGAATAATTTACAAAAGAAAGCAATAATGGAGCAGATTTCTCAAGCCCCGTATTCAATAACTTTGATTTATTTTTAGTTATGATCATTTTAAAAAGACCAATATAAAACTTAAATATAATTAGGAACAATATACTGATAATTGCCCGAAAGAAAGATCCTTATTTAGAAAAGGAGGGTGGTGGAAATAGTCATAAACAGTAGAGAAACAAGAAAGCTCCTTACCAGGACTAATCTGATAACTGGTGTGAGTATTAATAATTACAAACATGTCATTTAAATGTTTGGTTGAAATCTAGACAAAGAAAAGGTAATGCTGCTTTTATCCTTTGCAAAAAAATCAAAATACACTGCAAAATAAAAAAAATCTACCTATCTATCTACAATAAGCAGAGGTGGACAGAGTAGCACTACTTCAACATATTTTTATTCAAATGAATATAAAAAGTAGCTGTCCAAGAAGTTGCTCAAGAAAGAATAAGAAAGCATTTTGTGAAAAGTTTACTCAAGTACTGAGTAACTGATCAAATTAACAATCACTTAATATTTAAAAATTACATCTTCAGATGGACCAAATTATAAAGTTAAGAGGAAACTTTGGTATTTTATGGACAAAAAATTAAAAAAATTCATACAAGCAACAACAAAAAAAGAAAATCAAGAAAATTTTTTACAAATCAGTTTATTTCAATAGGCCAAATTCACCATCATGTTATTTTCAGTTGTAATTCTAGAGTTGGCCACTTGGTGTCACAGTGCGTACGAGGTTATCAATGTCGGACGGATTATTGATCTGTGAACCCGAAACAACATCAGCTGATTCCAGAAAGCAGGTGGATCAAAAAAATGAGATCATTCCTCTTTAACATGAGGGATCAGAAGATCATGAGAAAAAGTTACTGGGAGAAATTTTCTCCTAATTTCTCCTTTTAAACACCAACATCCCAGAACTACTTACTAAATAACTGCCGGAATCATGTCAGAGACACAACACCTACTCTCTCAGCTCTAACAACCTACCCTAAACTATCGGCTACTGCAACTTACCTCCATTCTCCCAAACGAGTCCAGATTATCAGACGACTGAAACCAGAAGGGACCAGAGTGAAAACAAAAAGTCGAGAGGAAAAGATCACAACAAACGCTTAAAGGGGTTCAAATCCCAAAATATTCATCTACTGTGTCTCCAGAATCTGAAATTATGCCTCTATTGCACAAAAATTCCCACAAGATTATGTTTATTCAAAGCTAAAATAATATCAAGTGTTCAGTTTTAACCTCCCACTGGTAAATAACTGTAAGCCATTATAATAAAGACAACCGCAGCCTCTTGATGTTCACATTTCCCATTAAACCAGTAAGATGGATATCACACTAAAAACTGAGACGTTAAAAGTCTAAAACTGTTTCTCTGGACTAAAAATATTGCAAAATAGGAATATTAATCCTAATAGTGCTGTTTTCACCAAACAAAATAAATAAAACAGAAACAACAGATAAAATAAATAATCAAATCTCTGTAAACTAAACTGTCCTTCAAAATAAGAGCAAGTTGTGACCAAACTGAAGACTTTTATCATCCAGTTTTTGGAAGAAAAAAACACAAGACAATAAATCATACAAATAGAAATTACTGTGCTTGTTTTAATTGATCATGTGACTGATTTATTGCTGATTGCAACAGACCTGGTCATCAAGTTTAATAAAATGCTCCAGTTAAACTCAAAGATTTGTCTTTTGCTCCCACAACAACATAAAGCAACATTCCTGCCTAATAAAAGAAAACAGCTGACAAATGAATGCGTCAAACAAATTCACATAGAGAAGTTACCCTGCCTTTTGCAACACTAGCATAACTTTTTCTTTCTCACTGCTTTACTGTGTGTTCTGAAGGCAAATATAGATAAATCTGATTTATTCTGCATCCAACAGCTTTAATTCCTGTCAAACTGAAGCAGAACCAGCCTCTATCCAAGCGATTCTCCTAATCCAGCTGTTCCCAGCTAAATGAAAATAACCTTACATCAATAATGCAGTAATTGCAGCATGCTTAAGCCAGCAATAATGTCCTCTAAACAGCTGCACTAAAAGCTAATTGGCTTAGGCTTACGGGTGCAGCCAGCAGGACGGCGAGCTAACAGCGACAGGCAGCAGTTTGACATTTAAACAGGAACAGCAGGAGGTCTCTGAGGCGTGGAGCCTCAGGTGATCACCTGTCCCTCCAGCAGCTCCCTCTGCAGGCCCGAGCGATCCTGCTCCGTGCTGTTGGTCCGGCGGATGGACAGGCTGTGGGACTTCCTCTTCTGCTTGGCCTGGCGGGAGCCGGAGCTGCTGCTATTCTCCACAGGCATGACTCTGATGTTCGGCGCTCTGAAGGAACGCAGAGAGGCGGATTGCACTTGGCAGCCTGGCTGGTGTGAAGGTGTTAACCGGCGAGATGAACGGAGTGAGAAAACAGGATTGGAGAGCGTATTTAGTCAGTGGGTAGCATAAGGTAGAAACAAAAGAGACTAAATGACAAAGCAGAAATATCACGATGAGGCCGAAACATGAAAAATATCTGCAGATGCATTTCTTTATGCCAACTTTTTGCTCTTCAAATTGGAAAAATGCAATTATGATAATATTTATTATTGATTACAGCACATCTTAAGTCTGTTTGTTCTTTTGCACATTAATATCATTTATCATAAATTTATTTATATGTCTAACCTCCTGACAGTAACTTGTAAGTTTATTTGGTCTTATTTCAAGTTTACTAAGATATTTGCAATATAAACAAGACCAAAAATATTTTGTAATTTTTTGTGTTTCCGTTATATTGCTTGAAAATGGTCTCAAAATAACAGTACTATTATAAATTGCAATAACGTGGGGCGATTTAGCACTAGAAGTAAGATCACCAACCAAATATAGCATCTAACAAGCTGATATTGATGCTGCAGCAACAACTGTAATTCAATATGTTGTAGCGCTGTAAACAAAACTCCAGGAAGCAGCAATTGTTTGCATGTTTGGTTTTTCTATCCAACTAATCCAGCAATAAAATCTGACACCTTGTTGTCCTTTTATACGCACAGTAAATATTAGTGGATACTGGCGCTAAAATAAACAGTTTTGAATGTCATGATGGTCGAAAACAACAGAAGAAGCAAAATTGAAATGTGGAATATTGAAGATCAAGGATATTGTCATATTCAATAAATTAGAATATGTGACAAATACTTGAGAAAAATAAAACTTTAAACTGGTATTAAACATATATTCTGTATTTGAAATTTTTTTTTATTGTTCTTGTGTAACATTCTAAATTTAAAAATCATGTTTTCATTAATTTTAATTGGAAAATCATCATAATTTATATAAATAAAGGCCTAAACACGTCACTTTGTGTGTCATTAATCTATATAATGTGTTTGATTTTCTGAAATAATTTAACTTTTCTGTACTCTGCTTCAAAATGGTTCATATTTTTACAAAAAAAATTGCAATTGCCTTCTTATTTTAGCTTTTATATGACAAGAAATAATCAATAAAGCTCCTTTTTGATGCACAACCATTTTTGTAAGAACAAGCTGTCAAAGATTGATCAACACGCCCTTTATTGTCTTTCATTTCTGGGGAAAGTCTGAGGATGTTGATGGCAGATTTAAAGCTAAGCCCAGCTGACTCGATGCTTTTATTTGCCCTTGAACTAACAGAAGGTCTGAGGACACTCAGAAATGAAACATCTGTCCTTCTGTCTCCAGTTTTCCAGCAGACACTGCTCCTCTCTTCTCCAGCGGAATAAAACACCTTTGTCTGGCTTATCAGACTGTCTGCTCGGCTCCTTTTGTTCAGGTAAAAAAAATAAAAACGCAGCGATCACACACTAAATGCTGAAAATCTGTCATTTAGTATTAAAATAAGATAGGTTTAAGACTCAGCTTAAGTTAAAAACAGCCATTTATCTGGGCTCTTAACACATTAAGTCAAGCTAACGTTATCCTCCCCCTATTAGCAGCTAATAGGCTAACGGAAAAAGACGACCGGTCAAAACACTACAGCAAACTTACCGGAAAGTCCGCTAATGCTGCTTTTTGTTCCGGGGTGTGGTTCCTGTTTCTGTTGCGTTTGTCATGGTTTTAATTTGTGCTAAAGGTTTGCTATTTAAATCCGTGTTGACAGCTTCACAGAACCGTTACAAATGCGCGAGAAACGATAACGAAGCCAATTCCGGCCCGGAGCTTTTCACAATAAAAGCACAAACATTTAAATCAGAAAAACGGTCATTTTCTTCAAGAATACGGTTAGTCCCTGCTGAGCATTTATGTATAGACACATAAATGTATTATTTATTTTATTTATTTATGTATAAATGTATGAATACATTTATTTATGCATAAATTCATAACTGTATAAATAGATTTATGTATTTCTACATAAATACAAATGTATATTTTTAGTATATACATTCTAAAAATGTAATAACAAATTTATATTTTCAGCATACCTAAAATCAATATATAGAAAAAATAGTCCTGAAATAAATTTGTGATAATTATAATTCTTACTAGGGCAGTAGCCCAGGGCTCTAATTTTTGGAGAGCACCCCAAATATTTTTATATTCTATTTTGATATATATAGATGCAAAAGTACATTATGTAAAAATCATAAGATCAAAATTCAGTGAGTTGCATTAATATGTTGTTTTTTTTTTATAAACACAAAATATTCAAGAATTTGAAAAATTACAAAGCTAAAGTACATTTCTTTGGGAACATGTTATTGTCTAGGGAACATATCAAACTTAAAAGAAAAGGAATTTATATAAAACTCATACGGTCAAAATTAGGTGAGCTGTATTAATATTTTGTGATTTTTACAAATATAAGCAATATTCAAGTATTTGAAAAATTAAGTGATGGTGCATTTCTTGGGGAAAAAGATTGAGTCATTGGCAAGTGGATGAATTAAACCTAACTTGCATCAACTCATCCATGCTGATGTATAGGATTACCTGTTAATTTACATACAGTAAATTAAGTAAAATAATTTTTTTTAATGGAAAAAGGACCCACATCCTTGTAAATCCGACCCTGGCGAAAGTAATTGTTTTAAAGACAGTGTTATTTTGATTGAAAGTCATAATTATAACATAAAAAGTGAAAACTTATTCGGTTTTGCTTTTTAAAATTATAATAATTCAATTCCATTTTACAATTCAGTCTTATGAGATTAAACTCTACAAAGCAATAATTACAACTTTGTATCTCATAACTTTAAAAAATACATCAAATATAGTAAAAATATCCTTTTCTTTAGTTGCACAAACAAGCTGGGAAACAAAGGTTTCCTCTAAAGACAAAGCAGGACATGTACTAAGGTAGTGAGTCAGTGGTGAGGTGTGCCGAGATGTTTGTTTACATTGAGATCAGTCTTGAGGTGTTTTAATTGACGTGTGCAGAGGTATGAAACCTAAACATGGCTTCGTTCAGGTATTTGTTTATTTGGCTTCCTTGTTACGGAGTATTTAACAAGACCGTACAGAAAACATCATCGTCACTTTATCCAAAGAGCCACAAACCAAGAGGTTATTTTGGACAACAATTCAGCAATTCAATAATATCAGAAATCAGTGTCTAACTCTGATCATTTCATTTCTGTTTCTGAGTCCGTCCTAAAAATATGGTTAATATAGTTGGGTTGTTTTATTTCAGTCCAGAAAAATCTGTTTTTTATCTGCGATCTTTGGTGCCCGACTTCCTCTTCCCGGACAGCAGGTGTTTGGGTTTGAGGTCGAACACGTGTCTGTCGGACTCTCCTTTCCGGGCCTGACGGTTCATGTCTCTCTGGGAGTTCTTCATCATCTTCTTCGCCTTCTTGACCATCTAGAAAACACCAGACACGACGCCAACAGTCGATTTGGATTTTCAGATGATAAAAGACTAAGTTGATACACGATGAGGTAATGAACACATCGTCACGCACCTTGACGTCCCGTAAGCCAGACTGGTCTCGTGGAGGACGGGAAGCGCTCTGGCTGCGGGTTTTGGAGGTCGGAGGCGCCGAAGCTTCACGTTTGCGTTTCCTGGTGGCGCTGCGTGAGCGCCGGGCCTGCAGAGCGTAGTGGCTCTGAAAATATAACAACCAAAACATTTTAAATAGCCTAAACATGTTCGTCATCAGCGTTCACAATCAAATAAACAATAAAAATATATATATATATAATTCTACATCAAATAGTTTAAAATGTGTTTGTTTAAAAGCCTTTCATGTAACAAGCACATGTTCAGTTTTTTTTCTTGTTTTTACAATTTTAGGTAATTTTTTTAATGTATTCAATGACTGTAGAAAATTTTCAATGTTCATTTATACAAAACTTAAGTAAAAAAAAAAAAAAAAAAAAGGTTTAATATGATGGTAAAGTAAAAAGCCTCATTTGTTTTGAGGCTTAAAATTCGCACTGAAAAACATTCAGAAAACCCAACTTCTAATTCCAATTCATTTATTAAAGGCAAAAAAAATCCAGATAGATTGCTGATGGCTTTAATAGAAGTCATTTATAATATTTTTTCTTGCTGACTAATTATAGAAAAAGCATCCTGGAGACATTTTCAGGGTAAGAAAATAATCTAAAATTTACTTTTAACAGCTTTTTTAGTATTTATTACAACATTTAATAATAATAATAATTTTAAAAAAATATACCTATTATTTTAAACTGCAGGATGTAATATTTCTACTTAAGCATAATTTCTTTTTGTCTTTTGAACAGAATAATAATTTTTCTGTTCTTTCGGACTCATTTGCAGTCCTTTTTTCTTTTTTCTTTGTTTTTTAAAGGACAGCAACAATTAAACAGTTAAATTGTTTTAAATTCTTGTGTAAAAAGCATGAAATAATTTGTTTTATCCCATAGTAAATTCTTTTAAATGAAGAACTTGCATCGTTCTTGTCGTTCATGTCCAGACCGAGGTTACTCATCTCCTTCTCCAGCTTCTTCTTCTCAACCTTTGCAGAAACAAAAACAAACATTCGAGTTATTTAAATATTTCGAAGACACAAAGCGTCTCTCGTCCCAGGTAGCAGCAGCCGTTGCCATGGAGACCCTCCTCCCACCTTGGTGGCGGTCCTGGGCATGCGCGGCCCGTGGACGTCCTTCTCCTTGGACTCCAGCACCAGGAGCTGCTTCTTCTCCCGGATCTGCTTGGCCAGGGAGCGGATCTCCTGCATCTCCTCGTCCTCGCTCTCCTCGTCCGACTCGTACTCCCCGGCTCGCTCCTTCAGCTCCTCCTCCTTCTCCAGCTCCTCCAGTTTCTGCAACGCAAAACGGAAATTTGATCAATATCAAGCGACATAGTTTGGGTTTTAAAGTCTGAGCTGACTAAGAATCGAGTGAAAATATAAACTTAAGCTGCTGCTAATGTCTAAATAGTGTGAAAACTGTGTATCCCAGGTGTAACTCCAAGAATTAAATAGCCATCAGAAAGAGGAACTTTTTTAGAGACTTACCCTCATGATGTCAGGGTCGATGTAATCTGCAACGTTGTGGCCTTCCCACACTTCAGGGATCTTATCTTGCTTCTCATCCTCGTTCATCAGATCCCAATATTCTTTAAAATAATTTGAATAATGAGTAAAACACAGGAAAAAAAGCAGCTGGCACTTCTAAGTTTATCAGAAGTTTTCTCACTCTGCAGGTCCAGAACGTAATCATCACCGAGCTCCATCTCCAGGTCCCTCTCCTGAAACATGAAAAGTTTAAGATCCACTTAATAAATCTGCTTATAAATCACTATATGTTCACACATTTTTCACCTGAAAAGCTCCATCAAACAGACTGAAATAAAAACCAAATTATTGCTGTTTAATCCGCAATAATTCATGATTTGTATGAACTTTCAGGGATGTTATTTTTAATCTGAGTGCAGCAGATGGCTGGTTGCAGACATTATAAGGAAAATTAATGAACAAATGCAGCTTTACTTATTATTACCATGCTCAGATTTATGAAGAATGAAGCAAAAATAAATGCTGAACAATTACAGGTTACCGTTTATTTCATTTTAATTTGTTGTCCCACATTTATTTCTGCAGTCAAACAGAAATTATGGAAAGACAAAGAACTTTATTTATTTTAAATCATGTTTAGATATTATTTTTATGACTTTTTGTGTATTTATTTATTGTTCAAAAGTGCACATATCTTGAACAGTGAATATTTTTTTCTTTCAGCATGTTGATAGCTGAACTAAATGATAGCTGCACTGCAAAGCTGCTGATGTGTTTGCATCTGATTTTTATGAGATGACACTATTTTGTTGTTTGCAGTTAATAAATCAGGAATTGTGGAGAAAAAAAAGGATTGTTTTAGATATTTTCTGTTCAATGGCTCAGACTAAAATTCTCAGGACAAAAAGCCTTAAGAGGAAAACAAAAGAGTCAAATAAGAAAGTAAAACATTTAAAAAAATTCAGTCCAAGCATCCAGTTCTTAGTTTAATAGGCATCTGAGTAACTCAAATGAGAAGATGAGGATAATATAAACTGTAAGCTACAGGTGAGCATGTCGCTGTAATGGTTGCGTACCAGTTTGCGTTTAGGTGTGTCGACCTCCATGGCTTTCCTCCGGTTCAGAGCTCCTTCTGGGATGAACGGCGGTCTCTCCTGGGAAACATCAGAAACCCGTTTTAACCTGAACTCCTCAGAGATGCTGTTTGGCTTTAACTTCAGGAATGTCGTTCTGCATTAGATTAAAATGTTCAGATTCATTTTTGACAGCTCCAGGCCTAACCGACCTTCTCGTCCCTCTTGGAAGGCATGGCCAGGTGGAGCCTGTTGAGGACGTCATGGACCTTCTTGCCCTTTATCTTGGTGTTGACGCGTTGAGCCAGGAGTCGGTCACAGGCCTGAGGAACGCAGCGGCGTTGAATAAAAGACCCGATGACAATCCCACCAGAGCGTCAGAACGAGCCCGCCTGCTGTCAGATCTCACCTCAGTTTTCACCTTGATGACGCCCTCCTCCGTCAGCGTGCTAGTCTCGATGACCGGGATTTCCTCGGCGGAGAGATCCGCAAAGATTTTCTGGTAACAGATAAAACTTTGAGCTTAGAAAGGCTCAGAAAACGATGAGCGGAGGAGCTGAACCGATGAAAACCGACCTGGTTCTCCTCTGACAGCTCGCTGATCTTCTTCACGTCACATTTGTTTGCAACAACAATGAGAGGCTGCAGGAATGATAAACAATTACATGTTTTTGGTTAGATGTCACATGTCAGAGGAAGGTTCTTGGTATTTTAAGAGTAAAACAGAAGCGAGTAAAGACTAAGAACACGTCGCTTCATCAGTAAATATCCAGAATGGTGGAAGGAAAACAGACAATAGTTTCTTCTTTGTTTTTATTGTCAGGTGTGGAGGTCGCACCTTGTTGGCGAACAGCGGCCGGATGTTGTTGAAGAGCTCCAGCTGCTCCTGCAGCGTGTGTCCGCACTGCTCCGACGGATCCATGACGTAAAGCACCGCCGCCCGCAGGTGAGCCAGAGCCGTGATGGCCTGCATCTCGATGGTGTTCCTCTCCTCCAGAGGGTGGTCCAGGATGCCGGGCGTGTCGACCACCTGCAACCAAACACTGCATGGCTCAGCTCCTCCTCCGCAGCAGTATAGGCGGCGATTTGCAGCAACGATCTGCAGCAGCCGAGAGCTACCTGCCAGCGGAGGTATCTGTAGTCCATGTGACCCACGAACAGAGACTTGGTGGTGAACGCATACGGCTGCACGTCGACATCTGCTCTGGTGACCTGAGGGGAAAGGTCATTTTACACGTTATAAATTATTCCGTGAATTAACTGATTCAAATTCTGCATTTATTTGATTTAATCACTGAAGCTTATTTTATATAACAATAAATACATAAAACCATGAACAAAATAACAATCTAATTATTTTTTAAGAAATAAGAAAATAAACATCTTATTACCTAAAATACTGTAACACTGAATTTCCTTAGAATATTACTTAATTATTTGGAGCAAAGGATGAAGCCGCAGCTAAAAATACTTCAAACGTGTCTGAAATGATTGCAATAAATTAGAATGTTGTTTTGAGGACATTTTTATATAAACCATTTAATAAAAAACCAAATACAAACAAAACCATAAATATAATGAAATATGAAGTCTCTGTAAACAAAAATTGTCCTTCAAAAATATTTAAAATTTATCTCAAATGGGGAAATCTACCAGTCTGAACTGGAAAAGTTAAATCCTTTTTCCTTGATTCATCATCAATACAGCTTACGGCTAATCAGTCGATTATTTTTTTGATTTCCTGATTAATTACTGGATAACCTTTTAAAGAATTTGAACCAGCTGAAGCTAAAGTTGCCACTTGATGAGTTTTGAGGACAACAGCTTTATCACTTTAAATTAAAACAGTTGATATGTTTTGTACATATTTAGCTTTATGTTTAGAGTGTGTTGCTCTCAGTTGTTGTTTTTTCAGGAGATGGCTTTATTTTGAGTTTGTACATCCCAGTTAACGACAAACCGATTACTAAAATAGTTGTCTATTATTTAAATCTTTTGATTAATCGTTTCTGCTCACCTTGTTGATGAAGCTGGACTTGCCTACGTTGGGGTAGCCACACAGCAGCAGGGTCCTGGTGTTTGGGTCGATGCTCGGCAGACGGGACAGATGCTGACGGACTGTTTGGGATCAGAACCAGAAGATTTAGCTGCAGATCCACCAGAGTGGACGGCGGGTCATAGCTCGCCTCTCACCTTGCTCCAGGTACTCCAGGCTGGACTTCTGCCTCTTCAGGATGGTGCACATCCGACCCAGAGCGGCTCTCTTCAGCTGCTTGCACCGATACATGGAGTCTCCATACTTCATCAGACGCACGTAATCTTTGGCAACACTGGAAGAGTTAAAAAGAGACACCTTCAAAATAAAAACCCTTGGGAATCTCCTGCAGGTTGGTAATTTATGCACGAATGTATTTTTGATTAACTATAGACTGATGGGATTTAATGCAGTGTTGAACCACATAGAATTATTCTAAATACATGCTCCAAATGTCTTCTCCTCTTGTTGGTCACATGCGTTAAAAAGAATATCAAAAATGGGAAAGATTAACATCTCTACTAATGAATGTCTAATATTGATGAATGTCAGCCATATCAGTGACATCAGATATCAAAGTTTCATGTTAATCCATTTCGCGCAGAATCTGCAGAAGTTTCTAATCCCAAAAACCAAATTCAAAACACACTGATCACCACATCTGTGACTTTAACAGATTTTCATTATCAATAATGAGCAACAATGTAACTCAATTACATTCACTTCAGAGAAGATTTTTTAAATTTACTTTTAGGAGTATTTTTACTAAACTGTACTTTCTACTTTTACTAGAGTAATTTTATTATGAAATATTTCTGCTCTTACTTGAGTAAAATTTTTGGATTTTACCCACTGAATCAAAAACAAACATGTTTTAACCAAAAATTCACCAGACACAGTTGTTAAAGTTTAGAAGATTTTATTGAATAATTGATTTGGAAAAAAATTATTGATATTGGTCAGTCTGACAATGCAATTTTTAAATATTAGATGATCGATAATTTGATTAGTTACTCAGTACTGGAATGGACTTTTTACCAAATACGTTTTTACTCTCACTTGAGTAATTTCTAGGACTTACTTGTCGATCAGGTTCCTGGCGATGTTTATCTGTCCTAAGGCCAATTTGTAGTGGTCTTTATCATACAGCACGTTCATCAGATCAGCATAAAACGGATGGATGTCCTGGAAAAATAAGAGATGATCACAACCTGCCTGCAGAAGCCAGATCAGAGTAACAAAAACACTCAAATCTGGGGTCTTACGTCGAGTTTGGGGAAGTCGGTGAGGATCTGCGTGAGTCGGTCGTGGTAGTTCTGCTGCGTGAATTTCACCTTCCGCATGTAGAAGTGCCGGATGCGGTGGATCTGGTAATGTTTGTGTATCACCGTCGGGGTCTTCCTTTGAGTTTTGGATAAAGTGACGTCAATGAATTCCTGCGGGGATGGAGATGAAGGCGTGACTCGCAGGTTAGAGAACGGAAACAAAACGCCGCCGGTTTGGTTTTTCAGAGAATTTCTGAACATAACAGAGTTATCAGAGCAGAAAAATATCTGGGCAACAACAAGAACCCCAAATCTGAGCTGACATGCAACAGATCAGCAATTAGGAAACTGTTCCTGACATTGTTTTAACATTTCAACTTCAGAAATGAATTGCTTTGATTTTCTTTGTCATGATCAAATTCTGCAGCAAGAAAGCTAATCAAAAATACTCATTGCTTCTTATTTAAAAGTCTCTAAGAACTATTTTATTATGTCAATGCTCATATAAAGAAAACTTTGCCCAGTCAGTTAATAAAGTTTTCAGAAACCAAAAGAAAATATTAAAAGATTGTCCTTCTGATTTCCCACTTAAGTGGGAAGTATGAAATTAACAGCAAATTTACAGTTTAAATGTCCAGCAACCTCCAGGTTTCTCTCCCATTTTCACCATAAATACAAGGCTTGCTATTGATTTTTCTAATATCCAGTTAAATGCTATTTCCTAATTAATTTTTTATCCTAATGTTAACAGAACATTTTCATCTTAAAGGTACAAGAAGCCCATTTTCTCACTAATGTCCACCATAAATACCCAGTTTTCTATTGATTTCTAAAATTTACAACAAAAATGTCCAGTTACCTGCTGTTTCCTTTTGATTTCCACCATAAGTGTCCAGTTAGCTGACATTTCCTCCCTTATTTTAACCACAAACGTCCAGATTTCCAGTTTAAAGTTCCAGAAATCTTATGTTTTCTCAACCATTTCCACCATAAATGCCCAGATTTATGTAGATTTCAATAATCTCCACCAAACATTTCCAGCTAACTGTGTATTTTAAGCCTAAATACCCAATAATCTCCTGCTTTAGCACCACAAATATCCATTTAGCTGCCATTTCCTGACCTATTTTCAACAACAAAAAAACCTCAAGATTTCCTATCTAAACGTCCAGTAACCTCTTGAATTTTCTATTAAATTTGTCCATAAATAATGTCTTTCTCTGGATTTCTCTAATTTCAACCAAAAATATCCAGCAAGCCGCAGATTTCCAGTTTAAAGGTCCAGTACCCTCCGGTTTTCCAATTTCCTCCATAAATATCCAATTAGTTATTAATATTGCACGTAATTCCACAATTTTACGTATAAATTAACCGTCTTTCAGTAAATCTCCATCACAAATCTCCTGTAAAAGTAAATTTCGACCCCAGTTTGTTTTTTAAAAGCACACCAGGCTGCTGCAGTAAACACGTGTTTTCCTTCGGTGTTTTCTTTCCTGTCTCTGATCATTTCTCACAAAGACTTGAGCGGAAATCGGTTTAAACTGCGAAATTAGTGAAATAAAACTTACCTTGGCGGTGGGAACCACCATAATCTTTTTAAAGTTATAAAGTGCCATTTTGTCGGGACACGTTTAGGTCCACTGACGGCACGGAGAAGGGAAGGGAACCGGAAAACACGTTATAACTGAAGAGGGTTTCTGTCAAGTTATCGCCCTCTGGCGACAGGAGGGAGGAACAGCAGGAGGAATTTCAATAAAATACGTTTTAAAACCTAAAAATCCGTTTGATGTTTTCGCTCACATTGTTTTACTTCATAATTTATCATATATAGTATTTAGTCAGGTTCATCTTTATCTGATAGTAATATTTATTTATTTATTTGAAGCAGTTTAATGCAGCAAAAATGACATTATCCATGTAACAAAATAAAAACTAAGCAACATAGTCAAACCCTATCCATATAATTTTGTGAATAAATGTTTTTAAACCATGCACTTACTAATGTTGGACATAACAGACTTACTGAAAATGCTCAAAATAATGGATTTCTTTATTCTCTGGGTTTAAATGCAATAATGAATGTATTTTTTTTAAAACAAGACTTTTATCAAAGCATTACGAAGCATTAACTGAAGCAAAAATAATAATAACTTCAAAAAGATTATTTTTTTAACTAAACAACATAATTGAGACCTATCCTTATAATCTTAGAATTAAATGTTTTTAAATTATACATTTATTAATTTGGAACCTAATAAATTTAATAATGCTCAAAATTTCTGATTTTAACTTTTTGGATATAAATTCAATCATTTGTCTATCTCTATCGCCTTTTCTTAAAGAGTTACACTAAACTAAACAAAAAATTAGTTTTTTGTTTAGAAGGAATAAACACTCCGATTGGTTAACATCCGCGCAAATCAGAAATTACCCAATCAGAGAGCGCCGCTGTTCCAGAGCTCCGCCCACCTTCGTTGATCACGAGTGAAGTTCGCGTGCGCCCTCTGACCGTCTGGACAAATCAGGACGGCCCGCTGTGTGTAAAAACATTTTTTGCAAAACTGAGGAGTTTTTTTTTTAATATTGCCATTTACATCAAACTTTTTTTTGATACTTCAAAATGTGCATAAAAACGTCGATAGATGGACACAGGCAGACTAATGCAAGAATATATGACCAGCCTCACAGTTTAAGTTGAAGTGAGACTTCCTGTTTCTTTACCAGCTTTGTTCTGATGCTGTTTTCTGTCTGCTGAGCCTGATGGCCTAAAATGTATGAACACTATTAGTATTAGTTTTATTCATTTTAAACAAAAAATAATGATTTAGAAAAGTTGTTTAAGCTTTGAAACTTTTGCAATTAATGATATTGTATTTTGTCTTACAAATACAACAATTTGCTCAAAACTTTTCAGTTTTTTTGTATTTCTAATGATATTATTTGTTTATTAATAATACTTTTGTAGTCAATTTTTCTCTTATTTGATAAAATTTTTGAATGGTAAATTTTTACTTTTATCTGAGTCCAAATTCTTTTACTTTAGCACAACTTTTGGCTACTTTATGTAAAGTCTTTTTTCAGATGAGATGAAATTGGGAGAAAACCTGTTTCCTGCTTTTCCCTCCATAAAACCTTCTGCTTTAATCACTTCGAAATAGAATGGACTACACCTGATTGTGGTGATTTCCAGGTACAGGTTGAAATTTCAAAGGCAGATTTAATGTAGCATTTGGAATCACTGATGATTCACATTATAACTCCAAAATATTCTTTTAGTTTATTTTTTCCTATTTGTTGCTTTTATTTTGGTAAAAAAAAATTAGTTGTACCACATTTCCAACAACTTTTATAACTTTCAACTGGAACAGTTATAATCACTTCATGTAAATTCTAATTTTCACAAAAAGATTTATCTATTAGTTATTACAGAAGAGGATTTTCAGGAAAAATGACACTGACTTTAATCATAAAATTTAAAGTCAGTATTATATTATAATCTGTGTGGGAGAAAACACACAGATTTCCCCAACATATATTTCTATTTTTCCCCAGAATTCTGAGAAAAAAGTCTGATTTCTGAAAATCAAAATTCTGATTGTAATCTCAGAATTCTGACTTTTCCAAATTCTGAGTTTAATTCTCAGATTTAAATTGGAATCGTAACCTTATGGTTGTAATCCTCCAAAGTATTTTTCACATTTCTTTTTCTATATGAAATTTCCACACATGTATACATTCATGCATTCATTCATTCTTTCAAGGCTCACAAGTTCTCAATCAGAATTGCAACTTTCTTAATTATGAGGGGAGAACACAATATTTTGAGATTTCATTTTTAATCCATAGATGAAAGTGAGAGTTCTTGGATTAAAATCTGAATTTTGTGATTAAATTCAGAATTATTTTTATTTTAGTGGCCGTAATTCTCTTCGGTATTTTTTGTTTTCCTTGTGAAATTTCCACGCATTCATTCTGTTAATGCAAAATGGCGATATCCATAGTCTAATAATGAGAATAACATTTTAATTTTCAGAAATTTTCTATTTTGTCTCCAAACTCGTTGGAGTGACTCCTCTGCGGACCAATAGACGATCTTAGTGCTGCACACGAAAGGGAAAGGAAACGCCGACTTCTCCATTCCAAAATCCCCTCTGCCTCATCTTTTAGCACCAACGGCTTGTTTGATCGATTTGAAGCTTTGAGACGCTCTCTCCTTGGCTTCAGGGCTTCTTTCGGTCGCTTTTCGACTGCCTCTCTGCGCAGAGCCTGCTGTTGGCCTGGAGAAATCCATCACCGCTTGAGATTTGAGGCGCCAGATTTATTGAGCCCGAGTGCACAAAGTTGATAGTTAGCCACCTAGCTAACTGTTAGCTCGCAGCCCTTTTTTGGTTCCTGCTTCGGGGGCGTCGTTTTGCGCTACATTTGGCTCCCGACAGCTAGCAGCTACACCTGAATGCTCCTTTTGGTGAGGTTTAGAGCTGCTGTCGGTAGAGAAGGCGCTCCATATTGGCTGCTCGCTGATAAGTCAGCGTAAAAAGCCCGGAAGGAAGCCAAAGTGAAGGCCCGAGTCCAGCAACACCAAGAGCCGCCTCCGTCAGTGTTTGTACCGCCGCGCAGTGAGAGTTGACAGGTGAGTGAGAAATGGCCTTTACCACCCGGTGGAGGTGGGAATGGATTGACATCCACGTTTTTTGTTATTGTAACTAAATATTGATGTTATCTGTAACAGTTGAGGGGTTGGGAATTTCGCGGAATCACGCCATCTTCCCAGTTATACTTAGCCGCGGTTGCTACTTTCTTAGCTCAGTTAACTTTACAGCAGTGCTTTTTAACAGCTGGGTTGTGTTGGTGTTTAAACGGTCATATTCGGACCGAACCGACCTCTGATTAGGTCGTTATAGTACCCCCCTCCACCTTCCGACCACAGGCCGGTCATGGCCGTGGCCTTTAGCCCGGGAGCTGCAGTCTTTCTCGGCTCAGAGTCTGCATTGCGTCTGTGGTGGAAGTTGCTGTGTTAACTTGGAAAGTTGATCCAAACAAACATGGCTGTTGTGTTGGGAGGCGTCATTATTTATAGCTACATTTTCACTATTTCTACCCTAAAGGTGGATGCTGTATACATTTTGTCTCAAAGTTTTATGTGTTTTTATTATTTTTTGAATATTTACAAAAATACAGAGTGTTGCATTATGTCAAATCTTTTGTTTTGCTAATCCAAGGGAATGGGTGAAAGTATTATCTTGTCTATGTAACAAGTATTACATGTCTAATACAAATATATAACATTCAAACACGCATTTATTAGTTAACCTATCAATATAGAATCTATTTACATTTAATTACAGCAGCAAGAACAATCTTTTTTAATTTGATGAAAAACAACAACCATCAACAACAAAAGCACAAATAATAATAATATTTATGTTTGTGTGATAATTAAAACAAATTCAATATTCAAATTATGTCACGCTTTAATGCCACATACTGAAGTTATTTTTTCTGGTAGTTCTGAATTAGTAATTGTTAATTTTTGGCTTTGTAAAGAATTAGAACTATCTGTAGTTTAACTATCAATGAATTTTAATAATTAAGGTTTTATGAATAGTTTGAAGGCGTGTCTCAATAAATAAATTAATCTCAATAAATTAAAACAAACCCAGTATTCTCCATTTGCATGATTTATCTTTTTTTTCTGTCTTTCTGTCAAAACCTGGATAACAAAAGTCTTCAGTCTATTGATTTGGTTCAAACTAGCCCTTTTTTTTGAAGGACAATTTTGTTAGATACTTCATAATTCATTATATTTGTTGTTTTGTTTATTTATTTTTGATATTTAAAATGTCTTCCAGCTCCAGTGTTAAATGTTTGTTAGAATCTAAAGTTTATTGATATTTGAGAATGTGTTCTTGAAAATAACATCAAGCCAACAATATTATAATTTATCGCAATAACTTCTAATTTATCAATTTATCATTCAATTTTGTTCTTGTGACAGGCCTATGGTAGGGTAGCTGAGAAACTCCAAAATTCCCTTGAGACACATCTTTTCTGTCAATGTTTGTGTTTTGGGTAAAAAGTGGTTATATTGATCCACTTAAATTATGTTTGCTTTGCCACATTCCAGCTGAATGTTTGACATTTTACCAGTCAGGATTTTTTAATTGTCTTTTTGACTGAATGTTTACCCATTTAAACAATTGAAGAACAATTTTAACCACCTTTTGGACTTTAGATGAATGATATTAAAGTAGAACCAGACCAGAAATTAAATTGGCGCTGATTAAAATGCCATGACTGTAAAATAAGTTTTCAAAACGTTTACAAGCAGAATCAAGGTATCAATCTGGAATGAGTATGGATATGGATTTGAAACCTTTTCTCATATATGTTTTTTAGTTTTAGGAATTTCTGGACGAATAAGATGTGAAACTAAGATTTATCTTCCTGATGCTCTTATTTGTGTTGATAAAATCTAGAGTTGTTGCAAAACATTAACATTGTAACAAATTCACCAATAATCACAAAATATCTCACTATAAGCGTTTCATATCCATAATTATTGATTTGTTTTATGTTTTAAACATCTGAAATACTGGCAAACTAGTGGTGGGACCTTTCCTGTTTTATTCAGTTTTCACTTCACATCGATGTTTGAAACTCTGCAGCAGTTACGAGATACAACCTGAAACTGATGCTGCACAAGTTAGTCAGCAAGTTGTTGCTAGGTAACCAAAGAGTGAGCAAGTTGCTAAGCAACCAAAGACCGAGCCAGTTAGTTGATTCCACCAAACTAGCTTAGCTAGCTGTGGGAGACTTTCCTCTGCCTACATCCCCCAGAATGCTGTGTCTAGGACTTAAGTGAATATTCTAAATATTGGATATTATATCACATGTATTATCTATTGATATTGATCACATGTTTATTGCAATATATATAGTTATTGATTTTTTTGTTAAGAGACGCTTGAATCAATTTAATGCAGATTGTTTTGGCTTTAAGTCGTCATGATTGTTGACACTCCAGACTGTTTTAACTACTGAAAGCTTCATAATTGGTTATTATTAATGTTTTAAGGCGAATCTCTAAAGGCAACTTTTTGTAGTTGAATTTTTGCATTTGAGTTTTCAAGGCAAATTTCTACAGGTGAATTTTTTTTCTTCTTTTTTTAGGTGAATTTTTAAAGGTAACTTTTTGTTAGTTTTTACAATGCTTTGCAGATGAGTTTTTAAAAGCTAATTTCTAATTATTTTTGTCTTATTTTAATTTTAGTTGAAATTTTAAAGGCAAATATTTGTAGTTGCATTTCTGCATTTGAGTGTTTGAAGGCAGTTTTCTGCAGCTGTTTAAAGCAAATTTTTCAAGGCAACTTTTGACTGAACAAACTTTGATAGGCAAAATTGTGAAAGTAAATTTTTTTTGCTGAATTTTAAGTAAAAGAAACAAAATTGATAAACATATTTGCAGAAGATTAAAATTCAGTGTTATAAATTAAATGCTTAAAAAGTAATCAGATTCTAATGAATCTACATTTTTTCCATAACAACCTTTTAATTAATATGCTTATTTCCCAGAGTTTTTGTTTTTTATTATAGTGAACATGTTTTAACTTTTTTTTTCTACTGAATCTGAATGACAAATTTTGCCAAAGATCTTCCAGCTTGAACTAACTATAAAACTTAATAATTGTTTCTTTAATAAACACTTTTGCTGTTTAATGTCTTATTCTCTAGTTTTTCTCGTGTCACATGCGGCTTCTGTGAAATCCAAACTCAGTTGTCCTGCTGGAGAATCTCTGATTAATTATTGTTGTGTATCAGATGTAATTCTTGATCTCAGCAGACATTCTGTTCGCGCTTAAAAACCAATTAAATCTGCGTTCCAAGACTCTGAAACAGAACCACTTGTTTGCCTGTAAAAAAGTCAGACTGGAAACATACTTGGTGGACCACTGCGGCTTTTTGCGCCATATTTATTTCAGAGAACCACGGGGTCATAAATTACTCCGTAAAATTACACAGAAGGAAAACAAAGGTGTGGAAAAAGGCGGGAGGGTGGAGGATGTTTTGGTCCAGGATTGTCTAGACAATGAGTCTGACTCACTGCCCTACTGTTCATTTGTTTTAACCAGGATCAGGGTTTCTGTTATTATTTTTAAGCTGGTTTGTCTTGGAAATCACAGCTTCAACATGTTTTTACTCAAATAATAGTAAAAGAAATTATTCAAGGAGGAATCATTTTTAACAAAAAGGGTTCTCAAGTACTGATTGCATAATTTAATATTTTAAAATATTAGACTGAAAAATATATGACTTTATGTGCAAATTATTGTACTTTAAAGACTAAAATGAAAAACTAATATAAATACACATAAATTGGTAACAAAATAATAAATTCAGGCAGAAACTTGGGGTGGTAAATTCAGAAATACTTTGCTGATCCCAAAGGGAAATTCAATTTTGTTATAACTCATGTTAAGTCAAATTCTTCAAAGAGTTACTATTGATGGTGATGGATGTGATTTTAAAAATTACCAAAAAATAATACAATAATTACTTGATTCTAAAATATTTATATGAAAAATGCTTTTAATTCTACTGTTCAGGAAGCTTTTGATTCTAAAATGTTTTTTTTATTTATTTGTTTATTTTTTTTTTTTAGCTTCATTCATATCTGTGGAATGACACACTGGCTGTGCATCATCGTCATTGTGTGGTTCAAAGGTCACCAGCTTTACAGCCATGCCATTCTCTCCCTGCTTTGTCTGCAAACACAATCAGAGCCCGTGTCACAGGCAGGCACCGATTGTTGGGCTGGATTATCAGCGCTTCACACACAGCTTCAGCAGAACGGCAGAAAATACGTGTTTCCACCTTTCAGGAGTCGAGTTTTGAAAATGAGACTGTCAGCCGAGAATGAGAAAACTAGAAAAATAGTAACAGGGCCTGTAAAAAGTATTCGCCTCTTTTGTTGATGTTACAAATCAATCAAGAACAACAAAATTATTTGTTTTTTACTAAAAAAAAAAAAGAAAAAAAGAAAAAACATGTATCAAAATGAGAACTGTTTTCTACCTAAATGCTTTTTAAATAAATATATAAATGATTACATAAATATTTAAAGTAACTGAGTTAATTCAACAGAGGTTTAGTCAAGTGTTGCTAGTCGTCTCACAAGAGGCAAAAGATAACTTGACTGCAGTGACTCTGTCTGTAAAAACACCTGGTCTTTTTACTAATCAAATACATGCTCAGTGTTTGCCTTTCAATACAAAACATGAAGACGGCAAATAAGCATTGTAAACAGAAGATATTTTAACATTTTTATTATGTTTTGTGGAATTAAATTTCAATTGTTTTTGCAGCTCCACAAACAGAAATACAGGTTAAAAATAAAAGGTTCACCATGCTAATCTCGTTAGATTCACCTCTTGGCCACATCTTTGTCTCTCCTTAAAGTAACTGCCGGCCACTGACCTTTGACCCGCTCCGTCCACCCACACGTCACAGCTGATATTTGCTAAACATCCGCGTTCAAAGCTAACGTGTTTTCGTCTCTGTCTGCTCCCTCTGAAGCTTACTTGGTGACACAGAGACTTCTCCCTGAGGAGCCAAGAAGCAGACGGCTCATGACTTCTGACCAGGACACAAAAGTTGTAGCTGAACCACAGGTGCAGCAAGTACAAGAGGCAAAAGAGAACTCTCATTTGGTGAGTTTTGTGTTTTTCTTTTGCCATTTTTCAGAGTTTCTGTTTTGGTTCGCAGCAATTTAAGCAAAGCGGTGTGACTTTTGCCACCTCTCATGGCTCAAATTGTTGCTCTCTATCTAATAAGCCAACATGTGGCCTGACAATAGTATTGTGTTGAGGTATTGCTGGCTGATTTCCCACATTGATTGTGTTTCATGAAGAAGAAATTGTTGGTGGATGATAGGAAAACATCTCCTGTAACTAAAGAACCACAACCTGCTTTTATTTCTCTCCTTTTGTGAGTTCAGGACAAATAAAAACCCAAACAAACTGGAAATGTGCAGGATTGTTTGTGTGACCACTGGAGAAACAGAACAGTTTATATACATTTTTGATCAATTTCATAGTGATTTTCGTTTTTCGTATGCCACAGGAGCTTAATTTTTGTTTTCTTCCACACAGATTATCTGTCTCATACCATCCTGTCATGACAAGGTGACAGTATGATATGAGACCGATAAAGTGTCAGTCAACCTCATGCAGAGAAATAACTTATTACAGAAAAAACGGTTATGCTAACTAGCCTCAGCATTCACGACATGCTATGCTAGCTGCGGTGACACACAAAATAGTGCTTTATGGCTTTGAGACCTGCCTCCTGGTTCTGATTGGTTGTTTCTGTTAATTCATAGGAATTAACATTTGTAATAGATTTTGTATTACAATTGTGCTCAAGTTCAAAAATAATTAGTTTGATCAACATTTTCCATTTTAACATTAGAAACGTGGGGTTATGCTGAAATCTTAATTTCTTAATTGTTACCTTGAATTTCTTAATTCAAGGTAACAATTGAATGCAACAGATTTCTAAGTGTTAATGAAACGGTGTCTGTTTTTGTAAAGCAGAAAATGTTTTTTTCCTGGTTTTTGCATCTTAATACGAAGTTTGATGAAAAGTGCATCATGTGAAATCGGCTGTCTGTTGGGTGGTGGGTGTGTCTGAAGGGCCCAGTGTGTTGATCCTCATGAAAATCCAGGTCTTTCATCACAGTGATGGAAGAGACGCCTCAGCCTGTTATTATTTCAGAAACCTTTCGAAGAAAGCGTTGCATCAGGACCTGTGGATAGTTCATCACCCTGATCCAACAACACATGGCTGCAGCCATCAGTTGCTTCCCTCACTTTGTTCCCAGATGTTGAGGAAATGGCTTCCTCGGTCAGAAACACGCTTTACGTGTTGAAGTGATTCATATGAACCGCCTCTGTAATGTGAGCTGCGGCCTTTATTTATTTTTGGAGATGATTGGTTTCATTGTACAGCAGGGATTAAATTCTGACCCATCTTCTATCTTTCTCCCCAGTTTTGAGTAAAATAATTCTTATTATAGGTAAACTGTAGCATGTTGGTTAAATCTGGTACTTTATTAAAATTTGTTACGTCAACACTGAGGCCCTTCAATTAATGCAGAGGATTTTTATTAGTTAGAATATCTATTCCCATGATGCTCGTTTGTAAGGTTAAAATAACCTGTAAGCAATTCAGTTTTCATTAAGACCACATTTCTGTATTTTTTTCCTAATTGAGGTGATTTAATATTCTAATCTTAAGTGTCAAGTTTATTACCTGGAGCAGAAAATCATCATGATAGAAATGTGAGTATTTCACTACTAGTTACTTTAGTTACTAATAATGTTGTTGACATACATTTGACCCCACTTGGGCTAATTTTGAGTAATTAATTGCAGAGATTTTAATGTGCCCAAAATTTTAACTCCATAATTTTTCTACATAAAGACATTCCTACCGGAACCGATGCATTTACATGTTTCTGTTATGCCCGTAAACGTGACGCACAAGCTGAAGCTCAGTTCACTGGAGATTAATTTCTGCTTCAAAAACCGATCTGATTGGATGTTGGAAAATGGCTTCTCAATGCTAAACATGTAGCAGCACTCAGACGCTAACGCTGATGCTGGTATCTACTGTCTACATTTCTAAAGAAAGTCCATAAATGACCAGGATTTCCTGAAATGCAGGAAAACTGAACTATGTACCAATCTGATGGATTATTAATCTAAATAATAGATTAAAAACATTAAATGTCTTTTTGTTTGTTCTTTATCTTATATGTCTATTTAGTGAATAATTTACTTGTCGAACAGTTTGTGAATTGAAAATGTTTTTGTCTGTACTTCTATTAAAAAGCTATCATTTAATCACAGACCGTGCAATTAGCAAGATAAAAAAAAATCAGAGTCTCACCAACAATTAAATTATGGTATGAATATGAATTTGGACTGACTTACATCTGTTTTCGTACCAAAACATTGTTTTTGCTGTAAAATGAACTGCAAATGCAACATTGATTCAAAAAATACACATTTTAGTTTCCATTTAAAAAATCTGATGCCTTCAGGTCTTATGATTGAATCAGTGATACCAACTTCACCAGTTTTTTCTAAACTCTCATATTCAGAGTTGGAAAAATGAGTCTGATTGAAATTACCCGATTAGTTTTATAATAAGCACAGCAGTTAGTGTTTGTGTACACATTTTGCAGTAGCTGTGGTTGCTGATCTGTTCATGTAGCTTCACAACAAAGATGACGTAACTTCAGGATGAGAAATCTTTCCAAAGAGAAACGGTGGCTCCTAGAGATAAGACATCCAGACTCTGCAGCCTGTCTCCAAATTCAGGGAGCGGAACTGAAACCTAAACATCCAGAGGTTTTAAAGAACTGACAAAACGCTGATGCCAAAGCGATGCAGGCTGTGTTTTACTTTTCAACTTTTCTGCCTGGCTTCTTAAAAATCTCCTGAAGGCATTCAGACAGCTTGCATGGCGTATTAGTCCTCCATGGAGCTGCTTGGCCCTGCAGGGTTGATTGATGGAAACACATGGTTGACTTCTGCAGTGTCTGTTTGGGCTAAATGTGGTCACTGGGCGGGAAGTCCCAACAATATACAACCAAATAGAGTTTAAAGTCCAACAATTTGGTCTGATTTATGATTTTACCTTAGAGTGTGTTTTCGATGGTAAAGCTGCAGTAGGCAGCTTTTATAAAAATTGTTTTTGCATATTTGTTAAAACTCACCATGTTGTGATGATTTATGTAATTGCATAATGAATGAAAACAAATACAATATATTCCATTTGTATGATTTATCATTTTTCTCTCTTTCTACAAAAAACTGGATGACAAAAGTCTTTAGTCTGGTGCTTTGGTCTCAACTAGACCTGCTTTTGAAGGGCAATTTTGTTAAAGACTTCATAACTTATTTTATTTGTATTTTTTTTTATATGTGTCAGATATTTAAAATGTCTTCCAGCTCCAGTCTTAAATCTTCATTAGAATTTAAAGTTTACCGATCTTTGAGAAAGTGTTCTTGTATTACATTACTTGAAAATGGTCTGAAAACAACAGTTTTATCGCTTACATCACAATAACTTCTGGGACAATATATCGTTCAGGAAAATTTGTTATTGTGACAGGCCTAGATATAATCTGCCAAAAGATCAATCTCCTCCATATCCTCTTCAAGCTGCTATTGCCGTCTGAAGAAATGAACAGCTTCCAATCAGAGACAGGAGGCGGGTCTTAGTGCTGTCAGTCATGCTTGTGTTCTCTGCTTAATATGCTAATTGTGGAAAAACGACTTACAGCTACAGGAAAATCGTTTATCTACTATAATAAATGTCAGGCTATGCTAGCTGCAACAAGGGGAATGAGCAGTGCTACATGACGTTGTTATTGACAGCGCTAAGACCAGCCTCCTGGCTCTGATTGGTTGTTTATAATTAGCTTGATTATCTGCATGATATGAATAAATATGTAAAAACACACATATATAAAAGTTACATTCTGCAGCTTTAAATGCGTTAAAATGTAGTGTGATGCCTTCAGGTATTGGACGGTGCTTTTACCCTGTAAGCTGCAAAATTCGGAAAAGGAAAGATCACGATAAAGACTGGAAAACGGATAAGAGCGGATATGGAAAGGGGGCAAACTGATGCCCTGATGGCGTCTGGTGGGGTAACGCTTCAGGCTGTAGGTCTCATTAAAGCTGCTGGTGGTGGAAAAGCAATCAGTGAACCAAATGACGGCTTCCAGCGTTTTTAGCATATTCAGTTGAGGGAGATCCAGCTCCACTGCAAGCAGAGAGGAAAATCTTTCCATGTTGGGAATAAAGGGACATGCAGCAACTATTTCTACATCACAGAATCTGATTAAAATAGCATAAACCAAGTCATTCTGGTAATTTTAATGTTAAACATAGACCTTAATATATGCACTATCTGGAAGTAGTTTTCTCAACTTTTAGCATTTCCTGCCAATAGTTTCATATCCGCCTGCATTTTAAGCAGTTAAAATCTGTTCTTCGAAACCAAATAAACCTGGATGCCCATATGTTGAGCACATAAGTGTTCAGAACGCATTGGATATTGACCTATTTTATAGCTGCAAATGTTCAAGTCAAGGCATTTATAATTCAGATCAGACATGAAGAAAGGCAAAGACTGTAGTGAGTCTGTTAGAAAAGAGAGTACCAGTTGTTTGTTTGGTTTTTCGCCAGTCGATAACATGGAGAACGTTGTTGGATTAACACAGTTATTATCCAAGAAATGGTCATCAGGTTAATTTCAGTTTGACGGATGGTAGAAATCGTCTTAATGGAAGAACTTTTAATCCTGAATGTCTGTCTGAGGAAAAGGTTTTTCTTTATTTCAAACATAAAGTTAGAAGAAAAAAGCCGTGTTTCTTTAAAAATGACAGAATATTTCCAAGTGTGATTTATAAAACAGTATAACTTATTTTTTTTTTATTTGTACATCACAACTAAACTAACATAAACGGGAGAAAAGAAAAAAAATGCAATAAAATCAAGTGTTTGGACTGAGACACATCCTCTCTTTTTATTCCAGCCGTTTGTGCAAATGCCTCTGCAGCAGCTGCAGAAAGATAAACAACAATAAGATGTTGCCACCGCCGTGTCGACTTAAATATATTAGAAATGCATTGAAATATGCAAATAGACAAATAAATGAATAATAAATTAAATACATTAATATTTTTTAATTGTGTAAAATATACAGAATTAATTATTGGAAATCAATAGTGAATTATACCACTTCAGAAGTTCTGGGTAGAAAACACTTGCAAAGTTTTTTTCTGCAAACTTTGATTTCTTTACAGTTTGGCCTAATTAATGCTCTGACTGAGTTAGTCTTTCAACAAATTGCTTTTTTTGAGTCTATATTTTCTAGTTAATTATTAAAATAGCTGATGATTATTTGAAAAATAATGATTCATCCAATTTATCTTTTCAGCCGTAGTTGACTGTTTTCACTCTGCTTCCATAGGATGTTTGTCGTAGTATTGTATGCAATAAAAATAACTACCCTGGTGTTTCTCAGTTCATATCGAGCCTCTGATTGCTCCTGATGTTTGCACACCAGCAGATTAGTCCAGATTCAGCTGTTTGCAGTCGCTGCTTTGCTCTTGCCGGTGCTTCATCAGCTGCTCTGGGATGACACCGGCAGTAACTCGCCTCTGAATCACTCCAAAGAAACAGAACCGTCTCTCTCTCTGTCATCATGCCAACCAACCCTTTCACCCTCGTCAAGGAATAGAAACATTTAAAATCTCTAAAGGTCAAGCAATGCTGAGTTTAAACCCCCAGCTCCAAAAAAATTGCATCCGATGATGTCAGCAGGGGGTTTCTATGGCAGCCGACTCGGACAGGAGCTGAAGCTTTAGCACAGCCTGCTGTGTGTGTGTCTGCCTGGCCTGGGTCTGCCGGTGCAGCTTCCAGTTGGACTCGTCTGTCTTTCTATGAATCTTTCTTGTTTTGACTTGTTACTCCTCCAGTAAGAGGGAACAGGTTTCACTGTATTTTTGTTCTACTCCCAGCAGCTAATTAGTGGAGTTAGTCCATTAAAAGACTCATGAGGGTTGAGCTTTAGCGTACGCAAAGGCTTCAGGTGCGCGCCTCAAAGCCCCATGGACGTCTCCGCTGTTCTCCTAGAGAATGACTCAGTGCAACGGTGACAAAAACAAAAGCAGACACGGATGCTGAACAGGAGGAGGCAGCCACTCAGCTTGTGCAACGTCAGCCTTGCCCACCAGGGCAGCGTAGCCTCTCTGCTGTCATCAGATTTGTCGAATCGACAGAGCAGCTCGGAGGAGACGGAGACAGACGAGTCCGGCTAAAACTCGAAATCACACGGGGATGGTCGGAGGTCTCATTCTGCCTGCATGTGGGAGTGTGTTTTTGCTGAGTTATAATCATGGATTGGATGGAGTGGAGCTTTTTACCACCTTCTACAGGAAGCTTCTGGCCTCCAGTGCCTGAGGAGTTAAATGATGCGCTGGCTCTCACCACAGCTCTGGGTTACGGTCTGTTTGCCTGCGAGGCGTGCAGGCTGAACTACTCCTTTAATCCTGTGAGTATTTCCAGTGGGTTCAGGCCACCAAGACCCTCAGAAATACTTTCATTTCTGCTTGTAGAAAGTGAATGGCTTCTAACAATATAAAGGTTCGTCACTCATTTAGAACCTAAATACAACTTTACAGCAGCATTTAGGTTTCTAAGGCAGTATAATATTTCTATTAAGGGAAAACGGTAGTTCAGGATCAAACAAGAAGTTGCAGAAAAGTATGCCTATTCACCTGGAATATGGAATATGGAACAAACTTCCTTAAAACTGCAAAACAGCTGAGTTAGGCCACCAGTTAACAAAGTTCACTCATTAAATTGAGATTAAAAACGCTCCTTTTTAAAGTTGCGTTTGAACCATAACAGCTGAAAAGTGAATAACATATATGATGTGCTTCGAGGATTTTAGTGATGGCACTTCACAAAATGTAATGTCTGCCACAGATTTTCACAGTTGATTATATCATGTATTTATGATGATTTTGTTTTCATGATGTAAAGCTCTTTGAACTGCCTTGTTGCCGAAACATGCTACACAAATAAAACTGATTGATTGATATCCTCCCATGACAAAGTAAGAATAGCAAAAAGTCTCTCTTGAATAAGATCCTAAAGTGAAAATCTACATTGAAATTCATCCTGTGAGGAGGAGGAAATAAATTAAATGGAATCAATAGCTGGAGTTTGGAGCAAAATGTCCACTTGTAATTACCTTCAGGTGACAAAAACTATGATTCAACATGGGAAAAGTCTGACGACATAGTAATTTCTGCTCCAGTTCTGACCAGTATTATTACTGGACCTGCATCAATATGAAAATTTGGGCCAAAATTGATATTCGATATTAAGTCCGATATTATCCGATATTAGGCTTGTCACGATGACAAATTATGCTCAACAATAAATAGTTCCAGAAATTATTGTGATAACTGACAAAATGTTGTTTTGAAACCATTTCAAAGTATATATGATAATATTAATGTCAATACAATCTCTCCAAAGCAATGAACCTTTATCTCTAAAAAACCTTAAACACTGGAGCTGTTGATGCTGGTATATTGTGCATTTCTAATTGTTACTCTAAATATTAACGTTAAGAGTTAATGTTCAGAAATAAATGTCTTTTACTTCTTACATTACACTAGAATACTTTATATTTGGTTTGCAGCGATTGTGCAAGTCTCACATTTGTCCACATAATCTGAGTTTTTCTTGTGAGAATATCCCTCTGCTGGTTTAGAGCGGATCAGTCAGGCTACGCAGATGTTGGCGCTGCGTAAACAGGAAGTCCCCTTTAGCCTTCATCTTTAACTTCATTTTCGGAAAACCCAAAAACCACTGCACACTTTTTTTTTTTTTTTTTTTTTAACGAAACTAAGGAAGTTATTTAGAATTTTGCTTGAACCTAACTGCCTCTGGTTCTGTGGTCTGTTTCATTCTGGTCTGGTAACGCATGCGTGGGATCGGTCTCTGCAGGTAGAGTGGTTGGTTAAATTTCCTCTGAATCAAGAGTCACACCTCCTTGATCAGTTTTTCTTTCTTTTCTCTGTTGGATTATTTGTCGCTAAACAGTCTTGGAAAAATTGCCCGTGCCGGTGAACGATAAATCAGTCCATGATGCCTCCCTTTCTCTGATTTATGTTTTATTCACTATTGGTTGCTGACAGTAAAACCCTGAATCAAGCTGGAATGTATTTAAAATAAACATTGATGGCAATAGTGTGAAGTGTTTAGGTGCTATATAAATGTCTGTCATGGTGTTTGTTTCCTCCTTCATTTGTAGAGAAAATGAATTCATTCATTGTGCTTCATTCACAATGAATGAAGCAGGCCCGAAATAATTGTGATGAATCTATTGTTAAAATAATCATTAACTAATTTAGCTCTCCCTTGGTTAATCATTAACTGGAGTACGCTCTAAAACATGCTATTTGCTGAAAGAACAGCATCAGTTAAACCAAAACTGTACAAAAAATATATACATTTTGCATTTAAGTTAAAAACTCTCATTTTCTACCCAGAACTCCTCAGGTGGCAGTTTTAGCTTCATTCAGCTCAAAAAAAAACTTCTATGAAGCACCTTTTACTATCCCGTTATCGGTAACGGGATAGTACTTTTGAGTGCCTTTCATCAGTGTTATTGTTAATTTCAGAAACAATCTTCATTGGTCACATTTACATTAAACAGAGTGAGAACTAGAGTAGGCAAACCACTGATCTATGTTGCTTCAGCAGAAACCTTATTTTCTCTGACCGGACTGTGTTGTTGTTTTTCTCCCAGGAATCAGTCAAGGTTTCAGACCTCAACCCCAATGCGAAAGCATGGGCCAACCACATGTTTAGCCTGGACACCAGTGGGACTGCTGACACCACCACTGCTGCCCTGCAGCCATGGAAGGAAGGCTGCGATAGTTCGGCCGACCCCGGCCCAGAAGGTCAGTCGCCCGTTTGGGACGCACGCATGCAGACCACTTCTAATCTTACAATCAACTCTTTCAGCTACCATGATATGGAAGATCAAAACTGACAGTATTTTTTTATGTACTTAATGTGGATGTGTTCTGAACATTAAAAAGTTAACAGACTGTTTACAATGCAGTACATCAGTGCAGTGCAGACAAACAGATGCGTAATAACGGCAAAAATGTGATTTAAAAATTAGCAAAAAGGCAGTAAATTGTTCAAATACCAGCATGGATGCTTTGAGTTTGTTGGTCGCAGTGATGGTTATAAACGCTGGGAGGAAGGATCTGCGTTAACGCTCCTTTGCGCTCAAAGGACGCAACAGTCTGTCACTGAAAAACAGACACTGAAAAACTTCAAATGTTTTTGAAGTGAAATTACAGCAATAGCTTCAGATTGGTTAGGAAATGAAACAAGCTAAACCACTTATGGCAGAGTCTTATAGCTGAGCCCAAACAGGCTAAAATTTCTGATTGGTAAAAAAAAAAAAACCTCCTTCATGTTTATTCAAGACTTTTCCTTCAGGCTGATTCCTCAGAGCTATTTTTAGGTCTCAGTTGGAGGCATTTTAAAGGTGTGTCACTGAACACTGAGGGCGATTCTTTTAATCTCCAAACTCTTGACGTCTCATTTGCATGTGGGTATTAAAGCTACACTATCAGCTCATTCACAATAAGTTATTTTTACTCTCCTGTTTGCCGCACGTCACATTTTTTATGAGTGAAACACATCTTTAATCATTCATACCCAATTTAATGTGATGCATTGATATATTCTAGCCACTGTTCCCTGAACGTAACTGATTAACATCCGGCACAGAAGCAACAAGGATATGGTTCGGAAACCGAAAGCATCGATTAGCTCTGCTCTCACTTTATTTCATGCAAACGAGGATGTTTTATGGAAAATTTAATCCAACTGACAGTGTATTTATTGTTCATGCGTCCTTAAAAAACGTAGAAAGTACAATAATAGCTGTTCGTGAACCTTTATATTGGAGATTTAGTTTCATAAAGGAACTGAAGAGTAAATTTAAAGAACTGAAGTGAGTCTGAACCACACGCTGATGTCGCAGCTTTGCCACCAAAATAAAGCAAGCTGAAGTTATTGTTGCCATGTTGCTCAGCTTCTGCCTGTTTACTTATTGACTTGGTTTTGGGCTCGTTAAAAATTATCCTACTCCAGACATTTAAATAATTTTCTTCAGTTCACAGAATAAAGTTTCTGCATGTTTTTAAGCGTTAATGCTGCACTTTTATGGGCTGTAAAAGCATCTGCAGTGGTTTACCTTTAATGGCTGAACTGCTGCTGCAAAGCAGGTAATTGCAGGTTTATTACCTGTAAAAACCAGTATGTTGTTTGGAAGCACAGTGCATTTACCTCAGCCATTACCTGCCAATCAAATGATGTGGGTGGCACTTTAATACCAGGGTTGATTTTTGTTTGTGAAGGGCTGCTTTTGCTGCTGTGTGGCGGATGACGTGTGAGACGGCTTGTGATGTTTTTATCTATTAGAATAGAAAAGAAATATGTTTATTGCCAACAAAGTGACAGCCGAGTACAAACATGGAGCCAAGAATAACCTACCATACAGGAAGGACAAATTCACAACATTTGATAATATTGTGCAGTTATTAAAAGTAGCATTTTCAGAGTCTAAAAATGTGGAACTGAGTAGTATAATTTAAAAATGTAACACATGATCTTGTTTATTTGTGCATAAAAACAACAGATTATTTACGAGAAGTGAAACAGCACTTGTAAGTGGAATGTTGTTTGAAATGAGGAAAAACTGCAAATACAAGCAGGGATTTAAACATTGGGTTTGTTGGGAGTATTTTTAGTTTTAGAGTGTGTTTGTGAAACGTCTGGAAAATAATAATGTTGAAAATTAAACTACTCAGAACATATGTTTGTTTCAGCAATAATAAAAATCTTTTTTTTCTTTTCTAAATGCTGGTCCTAGACGACATGCTTTAGGTACCAAGTGGCTTGCCTGTTAGCTTCGGTTTCAAAACCAGATTTCTTATCCCAAATTAGCTGCCTTTTAGTCCTTCACTGTTTTATTTGAGATCTCTGCAAAGGGAGAGTGAGTTAGAGCTGGACAATGTGGCTGAAAATGTATCACAATATAAGTGTTCCATATTGGTCAATATTAATGATTATTGATTAATTTTTTGTTTTTAAATATTTAAAATATTGCCAAACTAGTAGCCTGACATTATTGTTATTCCACTCTGTTGTTTGTTATTTTTTAGCAGTTAACTTTATGCTGCTGCTGCGTTTGTTACTCAACAGGTTGTTGCTAGGCAACCAAAGAGTGAGAGACCTAGTTGAAGCCACCAACCTGGTTTAGAGGTAGAGCAACTGAAGTAATTCCTCTGCCCACATCTCCCAGAATGCTGTACGGTTCTGGATCGGAGTTCAATGAAATCATTGAATATTCTATCAGATGTATTATCCATTGATTGATCACACGTCTATTGCCATTTACATTGTTATCAATTTATTGTCCAGCTCTACATTGAGTTTAAAGAACTGTATTAAAGTGAATTCAGTGTATGATTTATAGACTGATAATGGAGTCTTACGGGGTTTGATGGTTAATAGTAACAAATATTTTTCAGTATTT
Source organism: Poeciliopsis turrubarensis (assembly GCA_010277015.1). Lineage (NCBI taxonomy): Eukaryota > Metazoa > Chordata > Actinopteri > Cyprinodontiformes > Poeciliidae > Poeciliopsis > Poeciliopsis turrubarensis. The sequence goes on from VMRN01000074.1 coordinate 276,301, forward strand.
CACCTGATCAGAACCAAACAAGGAAAATCTCCTCTTCATCTCTTAATTTGTTTATGTTACTCATGTATTATTTGTTCTCATGTTATGTCATTTTTCATCTTTTTAATTATATTTTTAGGCAAAGGATAGACCAATTAGCTATGTGCCAGAGTGAAGCTGATGGCGCTCAGCTGCAAACAGGCTGGTGATGAATCGTTAACTTATTGCCTGTGTTGTCAATAATTGCTGCCCTTGTTGATTGCCAGGCTTTGAAGCCAGTGAGGACAAAGCTTACAAGGAGCCTGAGCTAGCTGACCCAGATGAGCCTCCACCAGAACCAGTAATGCTGGCAGAGCCGGCCCCGGTTGCCACCGTCACACTGGAGGGCCCCGAGCCCGCCTACCCAGGGTACCCCGACCCTGGGCAGCCTGGGCACACAGGTGGGCTGGCTAGTGACTGGGCGGTTTGTGGGTTTTCATAGGTTTTTATGTAGAACCAGTTTGGAGTTAAAACCAGAAGGTGAGCTCCCTGGGAATGTGTGTTTATTATTGTGAGGATTTAAGAGGTAATTATGCAGGGAAACGACCCGGGTTGTTGACGTGGACTCGGCCCGCTTTGCTCTGGCAGATAAATCATGAAGTAATTAGAGGTGAATCACCTGTTCAGCCGTACCTGCAGTAGAGTTTTAGTTCTGGGAATGAGATGGCTTCATCCAAGTAGAGCTCATCCTCCAGTGGTTTTCATTTTCTGAGGAGGCAAGTGGCCAATTTAAAAGGTTTAATTCACAGCAGCATTAAAATTTGATGATCTGCTCCAGCAAGGATCTTTTATCTCTAAGTGCTCTCTGTTTGAAATAAACAGAGTAACAGAGCCGAAAATGTTCTGCAGGTCACTTTGGGCGTTAATTGACGACAGATTCAAACTCTAAGCTGACTAAACTGAACTGAAGAAACTGATTATATGTTTGGCTGTATTGGCTTATAGAGACAGCAGTAGGAACGATTTTGCTAATTTCCTTTTGCTTATTTCTGCATTAAATATTCATTGTTCTATTTTTCCTCCATTTATCTCACTTTTTGTTCTGTTTATTCATTTTGCACCAAGTTTTTAAAGATGTATTTATTATCTCTTGCTATTAAGTTTTCTTTCCTGTCTCATCAACAGGCAGTGATTCTCCGCCTGATAGCACCCAGGAGGGCTTAAGAGAGAACCTGAAGAAGACCCTGGAGTTCTGCCTCTCCCGGTGAGTCCGACTTCTCCTCCATCAGCTACTTTTAATTCTTGACAGGTTCTATAAACTGGGTTTCTGAGCATCCTTAACTAAGGTCTTAAAGTGTCTTAAATTCATTAAAAAAATTTAAGTTGGCCTAAATAAGTTAATCACAGGTCTTAAATATTGTTGTAGCAGGAGAATTTAATCTCATATGATGCTATTTAGTTTTCTTTCTTGTTGACCTTTACTGCTATGCAAATCTTTAAGTATGACTTCACTGCGTTCTGTGACTCAAGGTGGTTTTGTTTACAGGTAAACAAAACCTGCTAATATATCCTTCGTAGCTATTTATCTGGCTAGTTATGTTGTAAGATATTCGCTTTATATTGTCCATTACGTGAAAATGTATCGTCAGTTTGCTTACTTCTGTTGCTAGCCCATATGATTTGAGATTTTGTTTGTGCATTATGGGGTTTATTGGCTCTGTGGAAAGTATCTGCTTGAAGGGAAGCTGTATGCTGTGTTGACCCACTTAAAAGCTGTGACAGGTGATAATAAAACCCAACAGGAAGATGAGAGACGGTGAAGTCATGTGGTTTCTCTAATGTTACATTTATTCTACTGTTTATTGGTTAAATGCATCCAGTTAGACCATAACTAGTGTTAGTGCTAGTAAGAGTTTAGTTGGCCTCTTCAACCCCTGGGGAAAGCCATTCTGTCTCTTTGACCAACGTAACAGTTGATGCTCAGATAGCATCAAATTATTGGTACCAGAGCTTGTGGTTGAATCAGAAAGAAGCGTTGCTAAGCTAACTTTAGCACCAGTTTACCACTGGCCCCCATCTGGTAGAAAAGAAGATGTATTGTTCAACATCAAGATTGATGCAGGCATGACGTGTGTGTTCATAAACTTCTATTCCTCTGAGTCTTCCAGTGCACTGGCAGCCTCTATCAGCAGCTCAGTTAAGATATGTGTGAAGATATGTTTTGATCAGGTGTAATGCATAATTAATAGGGCAGGAACTTTAATGCTTTAATTTTAATTAATTAATTATATTCTCATGTATTAAAAACTTTACTGCAACTATTTATTGATTTATTTTAAATATATATGCTCCAAAGTTCCGGATGGATGCTTTCTGTTTCGTGTTTCTGGTACGCCCATAAATCTGATGCACAAATGACACCTGTGCATCAGATGCAAGCTGATTGTTTTTCCAATAAATATTGTTTTCATAAAAGGAATTGGCTGGTCAGTGAAGCTATTCAAGCCTAAAACATTAATTAATTTGAAACATGTTGCAGCTAACGTCAGCGTCCACAGCCCACGTTTCTAAAAAAAAGGTGCATGAAAAACTGGAACGCTGAATAGATAGAATAGCGATGATGTTTGAATATCAGATTAAAACAATAAATATTTTTGTTGTTGAGCTAAAAATATCTATTTATGCAATAATTTAGCAACAAAAAGCAGTTTTTGAATTGAAAATGTTGACTATTTTGTTTGAAGTTTGATTAAAATATGATTAATTGATCACACACCCTGCTAATAACTCAATCAAAATTAATTTGGTTAATGTTCCTAATTAAGACATTAATTAGGAACATTAATATTAATGCAGTGATATTTAAAATATCACTGCAAGATATTTTAAGTATCCAAAATTAAAACACAACCAAAAATATATCTATTTTTTCTCACTATGAACACAAACTGATGACTGAATGTCGTCCACCTGTTTTCCTGTTGGAGTTTTGACACTGAGCCGGTAGCTGTGGATGATTCATGAACCTCGAGAACAGCAGCTTTTGTGGTCCACAGCGGGATCCCGTCGGTTTCTTTCCTTCTTGTGAAACTCTGTGGATTCGTGTCGCCAGCACCACAACACGACTGCATTCCGACACAGCAGTGTTTTTCCCGTGGCGCTTAACCCTCCGGGGGCCTCTGTGGTCTGGGAGATGTAAAGGTTATCAGCTGCTTGTGGCCTCCAGGGAGTACATCTGCTGGCAGCTCACAATACGTGCCGCCTGGCCAGACGCATCAACACAAACAGAAACCCAGAAAATAGAAACGGATCTACGCCACTGTCTGCGTTAGACTGTTTACTTCTACCTCCATTCAAAAACTCCACACTGAAGCTCAAGCAAGATGATTTAAGTCGGTGTCACTACAGATTTTTCTGCAAATTTGATGGATGATTCAGGATGAATCAAATCAAAATGTCCTCAAGTGTTAAAAGTAACTTAAAATACCATCTGTATTAATTCCATACCTGTGCCTGCATCACATCTAAATATTCTGTCTCGACAGACTTTATCTTTTATCTTTTTTTCTTTGCTTGGCCTGTTTTGATAAAAAAATTTCCTGGATGGTAAATTGCCCCAATAATTATTGCAATAAGTGAGAATGTTCAAGTGATATATTGATAATGGCATAATGATGCAAGTTTCCCTTCTCAAAGACCAGTAAACGTTTATTTTGTAAGGAAACAATGGAACTGCAAGATATTTTAAATATCCAAAATTAAAACACAACCAATGCTATAAATATAATGCAATATGAAGTCTATGTGAACAAAATTGCCCTTCAAAAAATATGAATTAGAATGGAAATAATTGAGCTCGTTTTAATTTATAATTTGATTGTTTATTGCAAAAATCTTAATCTTTGCATTAATTAGTATTTACACAAATTTATTTTAAATCTGAAAATCTCAGATAACCAGGTGAAGCTTCTATTAAACATTTTCCATTAATAGTTTTACTCCAAGAAGACAGGAAAATTATTGTGCATGTTTTAATTATAGCTAACAGAACAAATAAAGGTTTGCTACAGAATCAAAGGTTGAAGAAACTTCTTGAAAATCACAGGCTTTGTCTTTGCAGCAGCCGAAGGCCACCCAAATCTGCCTTTATACCCCCCAAATGTGCGACACATCCGATTGTCTGAACGAACCAATTATGATCCTTTCTCCTTAAAAACAAAAAATCTGATATATTCCATTTCCATACGTGCTTCTAATTTATAAACTGGTGTAAAAAGCTGCAATTTTTCAACAATTAAACTTTCAAGATCAGACGCCATAACCACTTCAGTTGGTTTCGACATCAGGTATTAGTTCTCCCTCTTAAGAACTGCATACCTGTCACTCGTCTACATTTGCATCACATCACTTTTAAATTCCATGGATGTTCAGCTTTGTTCATGGTCAGAGAGAGCTTTAGGCTGCTACGCCATAGGCTATACCAGGATAAGTCCTGCTTTCACCAAATGTTATGAGTTATTTATTTATTTAGGCCTGAGTCTGGCCCCAAGTGAGGCTGGACTCTGTTTAGGCATCTGGTTGTCATTGTTCCTCTGTGGGCGTCGGGCATGGTCTGGAAGAAAGGCCCGTTTCAGAGCCTTTAAACGCCTCTGCAGTGCTGCTGCTCACAAGTCAAAACCTTACAAATTTGGATTGTTTTCCTCGTTTCTCATTGCTCTACACACTTTTATTTATTTGTATACTTTGTTTTTATAATGTTTATGGATGGACAGTTGCATGTTTGGACAGTTATTCCCTCTGGTTCTGGATGCTGTGCAGCTGGAAGGATTTTTGTTTTTACTTTCTCACTTTCAGACAGTTGTGCTGCGTAACCACGGCAACAAGGGGCTATGTTTACAACCGGGAGCAGCTGATTAGCATTTCAAATCATTGTAACTACTCTGATGGTACAGCCAGACAAAGAGGAGAGGCAAAAGAAAATGAGGTGGATTAGCAGAGCAAGCCAGCAACTGATGGTGTCATAGAGGACATTTTTCTCTGAAATATCCTCTTAGCTGCCTGGAAATTGAGCTGTTAGTATGTCATGACAGTCATGTCATAAAGCAACAGTCTTCAGTCATTTCAGACATTTCTCCACATTTTAAGAAAATAAAGTCTTTTATTAATTTCTAAGATTGTTTTTCAAAACTCTTGACAGAAACCAAATGTGCGCTGCTTGGTTATTAAATAGTGGGTAATGATTTATGCAGAAACTGAGAATTCCTGCATCACTTTCTGATTTCTGTCCGAACCCGTTTCCTCTCTCTCCGTCAGGGAGAACCTGGCCAGTGACATGTACCTCATCTCCCAGATGGACAGCGACCAGTACGTGCCAATCGTGACGGTGGCCAACCTGGACCACGTCAAGAAGCTCAGCACTGACGTGGAGCTGATAGTGGACATTTTACGATGTGAGTAAAGCGCTGTTGTCTCATCGCTCACCTCCATATTTAACCACCAGCTTTAAAACAAACAGCGTGACGTCAGTCAGCTGCAGCAGCCGCTCAGGAAGTGGTTCACACTGATTTAGCTGGACTGATTATTAAGGTGCACTTGATTTAAACGCAGACTTAATTTGCAGCCTAATTTGAAGCTACTTGCTTTGTTTTGTTGCTCAATCATGTCCTTCCAACAGCTCGGATTTAAATTTTAATTTAAATTGGAGAGCTGTTGCTGCTAAAGAGTTCAAATTAAATAAGATTTATTTTTTTAAAGAAGAAATATATTGTTTTTAAAAAAGTTTATCATGCCGTCTGCCGGTCCATGTTCATTCATGTCTGAGCCAACATCTGCAAAATTAATCAGATTAAAAACTATTTTTCTTTTCAATAAATTAGGCTTACAATATTTTAATTAAACAAGCTAGTGAGATATTTTTAAAGAAAAGAAAATAAATTAAGTGAAAAAAAAATCCTCTCTCAGACTTTAAATAAAAAAAAAGAAAAATTTAACCATCACAATGTTTGGTGTTGGAACTTCGGTCTGATGCCACTGAAAAATATTTAATCCCACAGAAAATATTGATGGAGATTTTTTTTCCCACCTAAAAACTATCAGTTTCAAAATAATTAGAAACACAATGAGGAAGGTGGAGAACCAGAACATGCAAGTTACTCAGGAAGATCTGAGATTCAAAGCAGAGACTTTGTTGCTACAGGCCATTTAATCCAAAGCAACAAAGGACTTAAAAAAACGTCTGTTTAATTTAAAAACGTCTCCGTCATCCTGCAGCGTTGCCATTGGTCCAGGTGGACGAGAAGGGGGAGAAGGTGCGACCCAATCAGAACCGCTGCATCGTGATCCTCCGAGAGGTTCCAGAGAGCACGCCTATAGAGGTCAGTGTGGGCTAGATTAAGGGCTGTTTTCATTATTCACACTGATCTCTTTTTGTCTGTTTACAATATTTTCATGATTTAATAGTTTTTACTCTGTGTCTTTCTGTTTTGGTTCTCCTTGGCATGAATAACAGTCCCTCGTTTTTTTTCTCCAGGAAGTGGAAGCCCTTTTCAAAGGGAACAACTTACCCAAGTTTATCAACTGTGAATTTGCCTACAATGACAACTGGTTCATCACCTTTGAGTCAGAAGCAGATGCACAGCAGGTAACCAGCGTTTCCTCCCCAGCCTGAGTCAGGTCGATAAAGTCCTAAGAAAAACTGGGAATACAACCGTCTGTCTATCTGTCTCTCTCTCTAAAAGATCTGAAACTGATTTATTTTTTTATCCCATCATTTTTTCCTCCAAAGGCATATCAGTATCTTCGTGAAGAAGTGAAGACCTTCCAAGGGAAGCCAATTAAGGTACCTAGCCGGCCATTTACAGCCTCTGAGCTGTAAATGGTTGTCACCTCTGTTTTTCACTCATTACTTCATGTTTTTAATTGTGGAAGCAGAATTCAATCACTTACTGCCTTTCTGTTGTTTTCTTTTTATTTAAAAGGATGCCTAGATGTCAGTCCTGTTACATAATTAATTAGTTCTGTTTATTTAGAAATAAACTCATCTCCACTGAGCAGTGAGCGGACTGGCTTCAATAAATCCTTTGATTTAAAAAAGCTGACATCTGTTTTAGATCTTCATCAACTTTTCATGCAGCATGTTTGCAGCAGAGTAAACATCCATATTTAATAACCAGAGATGCTGTTAGGAGAAATCACTGCAGATAGGAGTGCTTGTACTTCTATTTTCAGTTGATCTAAACACAGATCTTTTTTAAATTTTCTGCACACGCCTCCAGTGGCTTAGGAAATATTATGTCAATTTAAATTTGTCCACATTCAGTGGTGTGGAAAAGTTCGTCTCCTTCATTTCCTATTTTTTGCATGGTTTTTCCCCCAATTCAGCGTTTTAGGGCATCAGAACAATTCAAATTTATCAGTCAAGTTATATCAGTTGATTGATATTTAAATTGTTTTAATCTTCTGAAACACTGAACATTGCAAAATTACAGATATGAGCGTGTTGTAAGTCAACAATTATTTAATATGTAAAAGTGCTAGTTATATGTGCTAGTAATACGGGAAAATGTCTTGTTATAAGTGAAATAATCTGCCAACAGAATTAGTACTTTTTCACTATGACTGGGCAGAAAAATTCACTCTGAATTTTTTGCTTCCATTGTTCAGTAAAGAAACATTAAAGAGAAACTTCTCTGAAGGTGAATTTTATTATACTTATAGCTCCACAAAAATTAAACCTGATTCATTCACCCTTAAATTCAATAAATACAGATATAAATGACCGTTCAGATCAATTCAAGGTCAAATTCAGCTCAAAATCAACTTTCGTTGTGATGACTGATGTTTCTTGTTATCTAAATCTAAGACTTTTCTCCCCGCCAGGCGAGGATAAAGGCGAAGGCAATCGCTATCAACACTTTCATGCCAAAGAACGGTTACCGGCCAGTGGAGGTGAATCCCTACGCTCAGCAGCAGCAGCAGCAGCGCTACACGTCCTACTACATCCCGCCTGTTTACAGCCCGCAGCAGCAGTTCCCCCTCTACAGCCTCATCACGCCGCAGGCCTGGTCCACCACGCACAGCTTCATCGACCCAGCGCTGGTACGCTTCGCAACACTCACTGGACTTGCACACCATGGGCTCACAGTGTCTAACTGCAGTAAAATCTGTACCAGGATGATGATTTATTGGACAGGTCTGAGGGGGAAACAATCATTCCAGACAGAATAATTCAGCTTTTGTGGTTTGATTTGTTTCGAATAGTGTCAATTTTTTTGCTCAAAAGTTCAGAAATGACTCCATCCAGTTCTGGATTAATAAAATTAATCATAATTTATTGATTGTTGAAATAACTGTCAACTACTTTAGTAAAAGATTAATCATTAACTTGAGTGTACAGACTCAGAAAAGCTAATTGTCAAAGGAGTAATTAAACAAAAACCATTTAAAATAAAATTAAACATTTGACTGTAAAGATTTTCTACCCAGAACTCCTGAAGTGGCAGTTTTAGGTTCACTTGGCTCAAATTTGGTAAAATTTCTCCTATCGATCTCCTTTTTCAACTAATTAATCAGTTAATCCGAAAAATAATCCCTAGATTAACCATGCACTGTATTCATGTTAAATCAGGCTGGAAGAATCTTTTATCTTAAATGGAAAATCTTTGGCTTAATTTCTGTTGTGATTATCTTGTTGTTTCAGCAAATGGCTTTTTTTGAGTCTTTAATCTCCAGTTAATGATGAATCAGTCACTAAATTTGTTAACTGTTATTTCAACAATAAATTCATTGCGACTAATTGTTTCCGCTCTGAGGTGGTTCCATGAAAAAAACTGCAGAATTTGGCAACCTTTTAACCGATCAGTCACCAGAATAATCAGCTAATCATCAGAACAATCGATTAGTCAATTACTAAAAGTAATTTTTAGCTGCAGCTTTAACACACTTCCTGTTCATGAAGCTGATGAATAAATGAATCTTTCAGGTCACCCCCTTTCACAACAACCAGTTCATCAACGGATTCACCACGTCACACAGCTTCAAACCAGCAACGTCGCCGCTCACCGTCAGACACTTCTCCCCCAGGAACAGGTTGGTCGTTCTCTCTGACGCCCAAAACAAAAAACGTTTCCAGCACCAGAACCGAAATCATCACCTTCACCCTGATGTTTTCTGCTCAGGAATCACAGCAAACCCCACCTGAGGCCGAGCATCCCCACGGCGGACCGCAGCTCCGGCCTCCTGGACAGCCCCAGCCTCTTCCCCGGCTTCGCCAGCGAGAGGCTGAACGGGGTCCGCAGCAGCCCGCCGGCCCGGCTCCCCTCCAGCCAGCCCAGAACCAGGCTGCCCTCCACCGCCGCCTTCCCCCGCCGCGACGCCGCCGGCACCGGCCGTGTCACCGAGCCGCTAATCCCAGATTATTCCCTCGGAGTCGGCCGGGGAAGGTAAGTTTGTTGCTCTGCAGGCCGGTGTGATGTGGGCTTTTTTATTTCAATGATTAAATCTTCAAAAACTAAAAATGCGATTAATCAATGAAATTTAACTTATCGCTAAGATTTTATTCACTGGTAAAATTTCTAAAAAATTTATTAATCACTAAATTTAACATTTGATTGTTAAATTTGATAAAAATTGATTAATTGGTCAAATTTGATTAATCGGCCGCCCAGTCAGGTTCTCTGTTAGAATGAAGCTTTTAAATTCAGATGTTCCTTTTGTTAAAGGAAAACTCTTTTCTTCTTCCAGGAAAAAGAGGGATGAAAAGTTTACGGTAAGTGTTCCTCCTTCCTGTCGTCCATCAGAAAGGTTCTGACGTCGATGTGTCCGGTTCTGAGTTTCTGTCCGTGTCCGTGCAGAGAGCGACGCCCCAGTCGCCGCCGCCTCCCAAGCCCCCGTCTCCCAGCTTCGAGCTCGGCCTGTCCAGCTTCCCGCCGCTCCCGGGCGCCGCCGGGCAGCTGAAGGCGGACGAGGCGTTCGACAGCCGGCTGGCGAGCAGCGTGGTGCTGGGACCCACGAAGGAGCGGGTGAGAACCGGACCTGCTAGCAGGGTTCTGTCGGGTTTTATCCTGATTAACGGAGGATCAGCGGTGGGTCTGCGAGCTGCCAGGAACGCCGCCTTTAAAGGATGGCGGCGTTCCTCAGGGTTCACTACTTAAAACCCTGGAAATGTTTGGAATCTGATTTAAGGTTTTTCATTCCTTAATTGTTTTCTCTCCTTCCTTCCTTCCTTCCTTTTTTCCTTCCTTCCTTGTTTACTCTTTTACTTCCTTCATTCGTTCCCTATTTGCTTCTTTTTTCTTATTTCCTTCCTCCCATCCATCCTTTTTAATTTTTTTTATTCTTTCTTGTATCCTCTCTTCTTTCCTTCCTGTTTCTAGAATATTTAAATCTCGATCTAGAAATAGATCGCGATTGAACTGGAAACTTTAGTTTGGCTTTGGAAAGTCGAATGTGGGAAAATCAAATCTGGAGGTTTTCTTTTGAAAGAAATGTTGTAACCCTGACTCCCTCCTGCAGTTTTTGACCTGAAACACCGTAAACATGCTGAACTGCGGAGCCTGAAGGTTTCTTTTCGACTCTGATGCTTTCCAGGAACTGTTCCTTTAACCAGATCTTCTTCTCCTCCTTGTTTTTCTTCTTGTTCCAGACTGTGAATCCGGACCCCAGCGGTGGCACTGTTCCTCCAGCCGTTCCCAAGGAGCCTCTCCGGTCCTCCGCCTCCCCTCTGCCTCCCAGCTTCCAGCCCTCCCCCTCGACCCCGACCGCCCCCCCGACCTCCACGTCGACCCCCGGCACGCCGCTGAGCCCCGCCCCCTCGGCCTCGCTGTAAGAACCGCAGCAACGAACACAACGGAGACGATTCTGAAGTCCAGACTTTGTAACCTCTCAGCCTCCTGTTTCTGTTTTCCAGGGAGGTGAAGGCGGCGGAGGCGAAGCCGAAAGAGGCGCCGCCATCAGTGGAGCGCGTTCCCGGCACGCTGTCCACCGCCAGCAAATCGGTTCAAGTCAACGGCGCCGCCACGGTCAGTATGGGCAATCCGTTTTAAGTTTCAGATTTCAGTTATTTATTAGTTTATATAAAAAAATCAGGAAATGGAAGAATTTTCCAGATCAGTTTCTTTCAATAAAAAACTGATAAAACTTTAACATGAACTGCTGGTGTGTCTCTGGTGAATTTTTGGTTAAAACACTTTTGTTTTTCATTCACTGGGTTGAAAATCCAGAAATTTCACTCAAGAATGAAAAAAAACAAAACATTTCCCCCCCCCAAAAAATGACTGTTCTTAAATGTAACTAGTTACTCTCCAACGTTTTGCCCCCAACGTTTTTTGGTCTTAAATTTAATTCCATGTATCTTTAAAAATGATTTAAAAAGTCTTAAATCTGATTTGTTGAAACTTTTCTTCCGGCCGTCAGGAGCTGAGGAAGCCGTCCTACGCAGAGATCTGCCAGCGAGCGAAGGACGCCCCCACGCCGCTGCATTCAGCCCCCCCAAAGGAAGCCAAGCCAAGCTGCGCTGCCCCCGCAGGCGAGGAGAGGAAGTGCAGCGACGCCTCCTCTGCGCCATCAGGGGAGCACAAACCCAGAGAGACTTACCACCCGCCCTCCAAAGCCGGACCCGCCTCCACGGCCCGGCCCCTGAAGGAGGGTCGGAGGCCGGCGGGGCGCTGGGCCTCGCCGCCCCCCCACCCAGGGAAACCCTCCAGCAGAGACGCCCACCACACCCCGCCCAAATCGCCGCAGTGAGGCGGGCCCTCCTCTTCCTCCACTACGCTCCACAGAAGTCTAAAAAAACGAGTCAGGGCTACTCCACTTCTCCCCCAGAATCACCAGTCAGCAACAAGCATAGAGGACGCCTTCTTCTCTGGATCAGGACTTGCAGACATAAAGCACTTTACTGTGCATGTAGAGCACCGTCTCTTCTTTTTCTTCTGCTTCTTCTTCTTTTTTTAGTTTATTTATTTGATTTTTCATTGATTTTCCCTCGTTTCTCTGCAGCTGCCTGCCATTACGGCGGCGCGGCCCAAACGGACTTCATACTGGGATTTCATCACCATTAAATTTCCCAACTTATTTACACTAACTTTCATTATTTTTCCATGGGCAGTTACAGTTATCTACCACTAGCTGTCACCCTCTTTTTTCCCTTTTGCCTGGCCTGTAACGGCGGCAAACTGTCTCTGATTCATACTTTTCTGCTGGAAAAAACTGGGAGAAATCTGTCGAAAATCCATTGGTTTTGATCCGAGATGTCGGAAAACCGCCTGGGAAAACTGTAACACTAGCTATCATTCAGGTGTTTGCAATTAATCAGAATATTCGGAAGACGGTGCTAGATTCCTGGAGTCAGCCACTGCAATTTTTCTCAGTTTACATCTACAGATATTTAACTAACACAAGAGAAGCAGGAGGGAATTTGGTCTCGATAGTTTTCCGGACGGCATTCCCAGCATTCAGTTGTTTTGACGACTTCTTAAGGATTATTTGTTTTTCCCCTTGAGGTGGTTGTTGCTCGTGAAGCGCTGGTTAGCGGATGGTGAATCCAGAAAGTGCGAAAAGCTAGAATGAACCTGGAATATTTTCCGGGAAGCGGAAGAGATTTGTGTTTGCTTGCATGTTGAAGAGGCAGAAGCAGGTCGGGTCGGTTTCGGGTCGGTTTCTCCTGGTTTCGATTCGCTTAAAATGGGAAGACTTAAATATCAACTTAAGCACACACAGTTTGAGTTTTTTTTTTCTGGCTTCTTCTCTCTGGTTTTCTGCAAAAAGGAGCTGGAGTTTAAGCACAGAGAGGGAATTTTTGTGATTTTCAGTCACTGTAGCAGCCACTCTGGCAAAATCTTTAAAAAATTCAAATTTTCATGAGAAAATTCATATTTTTGTCGTTGCGTTCTCGTCCGGAAATGAGAACCGCGTCTCGATCAAGTCTTCCTCCAACACAAAATCCCACTAAAGGAAAACCGGAGCCCGTTTGGAAAAGGGAAAACCTTCTTTTTCATTAGTTTTTATGCTGCTTTTCATTTGGATACCTACTTTATTTTTTCTTCTGTTTTTGTTTTGAAGGACTGAGATGCACTCGGATGGATGGATTCCTTTTTTTCCTTATTGGTGGAAAATGATGAAAAAGTTTTCATATCCAGTTATTTATAAAGCAGAGCTGTTTTCTTTTTAAACGAGAAGATTTGGGGAATGAAAATCCATGTTGAAGACTCTGTACACATAAAACGTTAAAAAAAAAAAAAAATCCATCCAGTGTTTGAAAAACTTGAATTTTATTTAAACTTGAAAAATAACTTTGCCTTAACTTTTCTACAAGACGAGCATTGAGTTTTTATTTCTCCTGAAGAGGGAAAAAAAAATCCCCCCCGGATGTTAACGAGCTTAACGAAGCGACGCTGTGGAAAATATTTAGTCTTTAGACAGAAAATCTGGCAGCGTTTACTTTTCTTTTCACTGATTTCTGTAAAAAATTGTACGAAAGACAAAAGTTTTTGTTCTTACTTTAGTTCCAGGTTGCTTCTGTTTGTTTGGTTTCTTTTTGGGGGGGAATCGTTCTAAACCTTGTAAAAATGCAACTAGTCCAAACTGTATTAAAATGTGCACTTTGAAGTATGTGCTTTGCTTGTACAGTTGTAAATACTCAGAAAACTATAAGAGGTACCTTAAAATGATTATAAAAATATATTGATCCTTGTTAACTATAATGTCGCTGGATGTAGGATAAAAAAAAAAACACAAAACAAACAAAAGTGTTGTTGTGCTTTTGGAAAATAATTCTTTTTTTTAAATGATTAGTTTGCAGAGTTTGATTTCTGCTGAAATGTTTTGTTTTTCGTTGGGTTTTTGTCGTCTGGCATTCCATCTTTGTTGTCACCTTCGCCCTCCTCCTCCTCCTCCTCCTCCTCCTCTCAGGCCGGCTTCTCTTTCACCGCATTCAGATTCATATTTTTGCCGTTTTTAACAAAAAAAAAAAATCTCCAACAAAAAAAGCACTACATATTTATTTCTTTTTACACATCAACTGGAGCCACTAATGCAGAATCTGTCTAGTCGAATATAATTAGATTTAATTTAGAAGAAAAAAGCATTATGACATCTGAACACTAAGACAACAAACTGCTTTTTTATGTATTGGTAGGTTTGCCATCCTTAAAGAATGAGTTTTAGGTGCAGGAATGGTCTGAAATATACCATTTGCTTGGAAATAAGAAAAAAATGTGTTGGAAAAGATGGATAATAATCATTTAATTGTTTAAAACAGTAATAAGATGCAGTTTTTGCTGATTGATGAATAAATTAAAGCATTAGCAGAGTTGATTTATTTGGATCTAATGGAAGTCTCTCTTTTTTTCCCCATATTTTCACATCCTGAAATTTTCCTGGAAATGTCAGGAACATTACGGGAAAAGCAGAAACTTTGAATCTGGTGAAAGAGAAACCCAACTCGCGGCTTTTAAAGAGTGATGCTTGATCCCCAAATCATTTTTTATTTTTACACCATCTGTTTGTACAGCAGGTGGCGCTACAGAGTCGATTCAGAAGTTCTTGAGTTCTGATTTGCTGAAGGATAAAAACTTTTTCGCAGCACAGAGAAAAACATCCAACTTTTTGTGCGTTTTCTGGAGTTTTTCCTCTTCTTTCTCGTTCTCCTGATAAATGTACAAAAAGATTTAATTTTCAGGCTTCAAGGCTCAACTGGAATCACTGATTAGTTGTGTGTTTTTTGGGGGTTTTTTTTCTTCACCGGTGCCATCACACAGGCCTGCTGTTCATTTCCTGACTGAGCTGAAAACGTCTCACGATGATTATGTTGACGAGCCGAGGAGCGTCTGGTTGCATGTTTCAGAGAACAAAACCAGAGGAATACGGACTGATGAGGGAAAAAAGAACTCTGGACCTGGAAGAAAAAAAAAGCTTCATATCGATCTTCTCATCTCTGTTCTCACGGTGCCATTCTTCGGTTGGTCTCTCTCTCGCTCTCTGGTTGCATATCTGACTTTATCAAAGACGCGACAAAGAGAGCGCAACGTCGGACTGCTTAATCGGCTCACTGTGGTATAACTCATTAACTCTTCCTGAGCTAACAGCTGTGGACAATCGGGGGCTCGGGACTGTTACCCCAGCGGGTCAAAGGTCGCAGCAAAGAGGGCTTCTTTTCGTTCTATTTTTATTTTCTGGGGTTTGTGTTTGTTTTTTCTTTTTTTTTTTTTTTTTTTGTTCCATTGAGACTGGAATCAAGCGTACATGTCGGCTCTAGATAATTTAAGTTACTCTTGTGTCATGATGTAAAACTGTCTAATTTGGAGAAAAAAAAATGTAGCTTACTGAAAAATAAAGATTTAGGCACTGTTGAAGAGCCAATGTCGTCGTCGTCTTCTCTGCAGAATCGATTTTCTTGACGATATTGCCTTTAAAAACAGTTTGAAAAATCTGATTTGTTCTGAAAATAAGAAGTTGCATAACAAATAGTAAGGTGCAAGGCAAAAAAATCGGGATTTAAAATTTTTAAATAAATATAAACCTGAAAAGTGCGGCTTGCATTCGTATTTCATCCCATTGGATGAAATGTCTTGGAGTAAATGTCTGAAATTTGCTTCCATTCTTTAAAAAAAGAATTGAGATTGAATGGAGGGTTAATTTTTAAGTCTGGACTTTGACTAGACCATTCTAAAACAAAGATGCTTTGAGCTAAATGTCAATCAATATAGTTTCATATTTTTTGTTTGAAAGATAAGAGGTTTGAAAGCATCCAGTTTTCAAAGCTGTTTAGATAGAAAAATAGAAAATTCTGAGCAACATCAGTTTGTAACAAAAAGAGAAGATCTTCTAATCATGTCAAGTAGAATAAAAAAATTTCAGTATTCACTCTGAACTCATTATTGTAAATGTCTCCTCCTGTCCTCGACTCCCTCAAAATTTGGGGAAAGAAAATTAACCGGTTTGGTGTGAAATACCCCAAGTCACCACCAGATGGCAGCAGCCTCTCAGGACAGATTTACTTTATTCCGGCTTTACATGATCTTTAAATCAAATCAACACTATATTAAAGAATAAACAACAAGACAGCGCATGGATGGTAGGATGTAAATTATAGATATTCGTTGAGTGATTTGATAAATTATATATTTTGGCTCCAGCACCAAAAACGGTGTTTACTCAACAGCTTTATCCCATTTATTGTTCATTTATAAATTTTCTTTGTTAAAGCAGTAGTAAAATTAATAATAATTAATTGAATAAATGACCAAGTGTTATAAATTAGCTTATCTTAGCATTTTTGCAGAACCAGGTCAAATAATTACATCTTTCATGGTTCCTACTTGAAATGGTAACATGTTTATTTTCTCTTCAACAACCACAATGTCTGAAGTTTGTTTCTGTTTTTAGTTTTTCTGTTTATTCATAAACATCCAAAAACTGGGAAGCAACTACGATAAAACGTCAGCCTGTATTATTTTTAGGTATTTCGGGAATTCCTAACATACTGATTTCTAGTATGTGATGAATAAATAAATGTGGCAGAATTCAGTAGAAATGTTAATTTGTTCCATGTATCCATGTTCTTTATTCATGGGTAGTGTGGCCATTATCTTATGAATAATAATATTTAGAACATCTGTATTTTTGTTGATAAAAACTGTAAACAGTTTGAAACCGTGAAAAAACAAAAGTTGACATCTGGCGCCCCCTGGTGGCTGATTTTCCGCTCCATTTGTTGGGTGTATTTTTTTCCACATCATTTTTATTGCAAACACAAAAACACACTAAACATATTGTCCCCTTAAACTGGGAAAACA
This sequence comes from Poeciliopsis turrubarensis, assembly GCA_010277015.1. Lineage (NCBI taxonomy): Eukaryota > Metazoa > Chordata > Actinopteri > Cyprinodontiformes > Poeciliidae > Poeciliopsis > Poeciliopsis turrubarensis. Next base: position 293,049 of record VMRN01000074.1, read on the forward strand.
AAGATACCACATCTAATAATTCTGTTCTTAGTCTCTCTAGTCCTTTAAATTATACATGCAAGTAACACAAAGTTGGGAATAATTTACAAGAAACTAAACAGGAAATGCAATCTGATTTCAATCTCAAATTAAAAGTCCAAGGAGCGGATTTATCTAGTTTATTATTATTGTTACTGTTATTATTGTTGTTTCATCATTTAATCTTTTATATCATCGGATAAGGAAGACCATTACAAAAATAAAGTATTTGTTAGCAATAAAAACATCAATATGTCAAGCAAATGTCATTCATTATTATTATTATTATTGTTATAATAATAATAATAACAATAATAAAAATAATAATAATAATAATAATAATATATTTATTAATATAATAATAATAATAATAATATATTTATTAATATTATTTTTACTTATTTTATTTAATGCAATATATTTTGCAAACCATTTTTACATTTGTCAATAGTTAACTAAAGAATTAATTTAACGGTTTTTAAAAAATGCTTTAATGATGTTTGTAATGTTTTATCCAGACACAGAAAATAAAGCTGGTGATGTAATGATGTGAATTAAACTTTGCAATCACTGCTGTCCTTGCCTAAACTTAATAAACGAAATTCGGGATTTATCAGAAGAGCTACAGGTGTCTGACTGCTGCCGCTCTTATTGTGAAAGGCAGCTCACCGGAAGTCTCTTCAGCCTTGCGCTAGCTTGGCGCTTGTTTTGCGGAGTCTCCGCTGCCGCACACGGAGCCACACGCTCAACGCGGACTCGGACCGACTTTGGATTTCTGCTTCTTTTTTTCCCGGGGAGTTATTCGGAGGAAAAAAAATCCTGGAGCGACAAAACAAGGAGTAAAGAGCCGGAAAACAGAGCTGAAAGTCGGCTTGTGTCGGAGGAATGGCGGACCGGGACCCGGTGCCGCTTCCTGCGGAGGTTCGGGCCAAACTGGCCGAGCTGGAGCTGGAGTTATCGGAGGGTGAGTAGGGGGATTCCCCCGCTGAGCTCGGTTCTGGTTCTGGTTCTGCTGTTCTGACGGGATGACAGCTGAAACGTTTTTTCTGCTGTGGGTTGGAAAAGTCAGAAGTTGAAGTCCGGCCTGATGAATTGACACATGGCGCTGATTGATGGAGGGATGCAGAGGATGTTCTGGCGAAGCTGTTTGCAAAAATAACATTCATTGCTCATTTAATATTTATTAAATCAGTGACTAATGAATGTTTTGGAATATGAATTAAAACCCCAACTTTTTAATTCACGCTTTCTGCTTGTTTTGGAGAAATAATCAGCTGAACATGATCTAAAACAGGAGTGGGCAAACTTTTTTTTAAAAAATTTTAAAAAATAAAACCACCAAAAATGTTGCAACTTAAAAAAAAAATCTCAGCAATAAATTTCTCAACTTTTGATATTCCACTTCCGCTAATTTACGTATTGGCTAAATATTTAACTTGCACCTAAATATTTAGTTATCAATATTTATTGTTAATGTTTCGGTTGGCAATTAAATGCTTGAAACTAGATATTTAGTTTAACCTAATATTTATTTTGAAAGTTAAATATGTAAACATTTTGGCTACAAAGTTAAATATTTAGCTCTATAACTTAGCACTTAGCTAGTTAGCTTTGTTACCTTCCTAACTAAAGCTAAATATTTAGCTCAGACTTAAATATTTTAGTTAGACACTAAATATTTAGCTTATTTAGCTTCCTAGTACTCGTTTAGCTTGACTAAATATAAGTTTGTAAACTAAACATTTAGCTTGTGAATTAGCTATTTTGTTTGGAACTCTAACATTTATGAATGTTTGCATAACATTGTAAAAACATGACTTTGAAAAATGAACAGTTGCTTTTTTTTTTGTTTGTATCTGGCAAAATATTAGTATTAAGTTTTTACTGTGTAACTTAACAAACGGGATCCTATAGCACTTAGCCAAAGCTTTAATTCAGCAATTAAAAGCAGATTTGGCTCCATTTCCATTACAAATGTATGCAAAACTTTGTCAATAATGTCAAAAAAACACAATTGAGCAAACGCGGTGTTTCCATTAAATAAGAAAAGCAATTAAAATCACACGAGAATAAGCTTGTTGATGTGATAAATCATTTTTCAAAAATCTTCCTCCAAACTACTTCCTGTCCTTTTCTTCTTTGTGGTTTCTGCCAGTGACAACATCCTGGTTGTTGATCACGTGACTCATGTGATACTAAAAAAGTATTTTTAGCGAAATGCACTAATTTCCAAAACTTTATTTAGTGAAAAATTATTATTTTTTTGTTTTCTTTTAGTCAGTGTTAATTTACAAAATGTCAAATTGCATATTGATGTAGAGGAACAACGCCTGGAACATTGTAGTAGATATTAATTTAAAAGTTCTCATTTTGACATGGTTTATTTGATTTTGTTTTGAATTGTAGTCCAGGATTGTAGGGGCCCTCAAATGGCCCCAGCACCTCACTTTGAACATCGGTCATGTAAAACATCCAGAAAAGAATTTTCCACTCCTAAAATTTGGATTTGAATGGGGAAAAAAGAAGCAAAGCAATGATTAATCACACACACCCTGCAGCCAGGTGGTTTTCCTAAAGGAGGAATCTGTTTTTTATCATCCAGTTTACAGACTCAGGTTGGTTTTCTAGATGCAAAGATGCAGTCTTGGTATTGATTTTCTCATTAGCTCTCCCTCCTCCCTGCTTGTTTCTTTTATTTTTTCCCAGATTGATATGTCGCTCTGCTGCAGCCTTTCTCTGTATGTCAGTGTCATATTTCAGCTGTTTTCCCTCCTGGAGGGACTCAGCCTTGTAAGGAGAAAACCAGAGGAAGGGGAAGTGTGTGTGTGTGTGTGTGTGTGCGTGTGCGTACGTGTGTGTGTTTTTTAAACAGCTGAAATGCAGGGGAGTTAAAAAAAAAAGGTGACACACTTTCATGTGAAATTTCTCTTTATGTAAACAAGAGAAATGGGGTCAGATGCCCCGTTGCATTATTTACATGCTTAGCTGACGAATGCAAAGCTTTGACCCAATTTTGCAACCCCCCTCTGAAGCCCCTCGTCGCAGGATTCCTGCACCGCCTCAGAGACAGAAGAGGCCTTTGAGCAAGGCATTACACCCTGGTGTCTCTGGAGGAGCTGCAGAGAGCGATAGGACTTAAAAATAATATCAGATCCAATTTTAATCTATTGTTTTCTTGCTTATTTTTGAAAAAAAAAAAAAATTTGAGAGCAAATATTCTTGGCATCTATTGAAATCATCCCTTCTGTGAGTTGTGTGATGGAGTAATTATGAGAAAGAAGTCACAATATTGGCAGAATTAAGTTGTATGACAGAGAATCAACGCCGGGCTACAGGAATTTCTGTTAATTTATAAGCATAGAGCCGTAATATTAACAGAATAAAGATGCAAATTTACTGGAAGAATGTCCTAAAACTAAAAAAAAAGTTGCTTAATCAGAAGAAACTTTGATAATTTTGTTATTTTTTGTCTCAACCTTCCTTGGAGTTGATCAAGGAAGATAAATCTGTTGTTTTTAAATAATATAATAGTAACGGTACAACAATAATAATGCAAGAAAACATTCTTACAAATCAGTAAACGTGAAATTATAATTAACATTGAACATTTTAAATATCTAAAATAAATAAACAAAAGAAATAAAGTCAATTAAGAAGAATTGTGAAAAAAATTGGCCTTCAAAAGAAGTTCTAGTTGAGACGAAACTGAAGAATTTCATCATCCAGTTTTTGCTAGAAAGAGGAAAATGATAATAGTAATTATTAATTTATCACGTCATTAATTGGTTTATCATTTACTGGGTTGGGCTTTGGTCTGTTCTGGTGGGGTTTTTTTTTATTGATCGGTGGGATTTGGGTGCAGCCTGACCTTTGGATGGTAACAGATAAGGTGAAAGCTTTTATTCACCTTATCTGTGAATGTGAATAAGGATTTTTATGGCCGTCTGTGACTCATAAACAGAAAGCAGGACTGATGACTGATGTTTCTGACTGTCGATCTGTGTAGATTTGACTCTATTCCTAACTTTAAACACCAAACATGGTCAGATTACTTACCAAAAATGTAACTTTTTAACGATGTTCGGTTAAACCTGGAAACTGCAGCAGACTGTTATTCTTTAATATTTGATTAAAATTGTTTTACCTTCCAGTAAAGCTGCCAATATTCTCCAACATAACCATCGGCGTCAGCTAAAGCAATCAACTTCCAAAAACATTGAAATTTTCAATAGGTACATAATTTTTATGGATTATTTTCTTAAACTTTTCAATAAAATATTGTCCTGCTATTTGGTGTGTGCCCACTCTGCTGTCTGCAGGGACAGGTGCATGTGTCTGTGGGCGTGTACCCGCCGTCATGTGTGGACAAAACTATCAATTTACTGTCAATGAAGCCACTTCATACAAGGTTCTGAACACTCGACCTTGAGGCACGCCTGAATTTAGTAAATGGCTAATTGACAGGTTGAGTCAGGAAAATATCTAAAATATGGAAGCACTTATTTAGAGTTTTTTTTAAATTGGAAAAACTCATAATTTAATGCATTAGGGATGCATTGATCCACTTCTTTTGCTACCAATATCTGAGATTTAGTATTGGCCAATTCTGATCCCATGCCGAATAGCAGCGCTGAATTGACTTAAAATGTTTCTGAATTACAAACAGCTTCACAGGGCAAATATTTAAAACCAACTTTTAATTTGTTCAGTCAGTGGAAAGTGATTAATAAACTGGTTGAGTAGTTTGCTCAAATATGCAAAGACAAACACTCGTTAAAAAAAATCAAAAACTTGTATGCAAACTTACCAACTTTTGCTGAAAAGTTACTTCTTTGTTTTGACTTATTTCAAGCGTACTGATAAATCTGAAACTGAACCAAAAATACTTTGAGATTTTGTGTTTTGCAGTGTAGATTTAGACTGACTAGATGTGCCCTTATTGTCACAAATACCTAATCTGTATATGTATATTTTTTTCAGAACTGGGACAGATACAAATATTAAAACCTGATCAGTTCATCTCTATAAACCCAAAATGATTTTGCTATATTGGGAGTTTAAAGATTAATTAACTGAAATCAATAAAACAATCTGTTGTTTTTACTTTGAAGGTGAAACTTTCAGCATTTTTTTCCAGCATTGTTGTTCTTGTCAGTTTTACGGCTGAAGCGTCTCCTCTTGAATCACACCGCCTCACCTGCAGGCCCACCGTTGCCATAGCGATGTCATTTCCTCTCCTCCACTCTGGCCGAGTGAGAAGCTCGTTTGCAGACCATAAATTCATATTTGCTCCTTCTTTTTTTTTTTTTTTTTTTTTTTTTTTTTTTTTGACGGCTCACCGGCAGTTTTCCCCTCCAGGTTGTCTGCTCCAAGGTTTCCCACTGAAACCAGCTTTATTTGGATGGCCGGGAAAAACTTTAGGGAGTTTTTTCTTCCTCTAATATGAACAGCAGGAGCAAAACAAAGCTAAATTTAAAGCTAGCATGAGCTAGCATCCCTCCTCCTTCTGTTGTTGTTGCTGTCCACATGCTCGTCATCGGCTGTCAGCCGTCTCCTCCGGCCGGGTGGCTTCTCGCATTAATATTCATCGGCCTGCGCTGTCAACCTGCCGGCGCAACAAATCTGAGGGCTGGAAATGTCAGCGGGCCGAGCAGACGTACGTTTCAGGCCGAAGACAGGTTGACGTCTCCTTAGGAAATGGCCCGGATGTGGAGGGAAAGGGGAATCAGTGGCAGATTCACCAATTAGTACTTTAACCTGGAAAAAAAAACGTCTTGTAATCTTTCTTTTAGACCAAAAGTTGTGGTTTGAGATATGTAAAAACTCAGGATTACTCAAAACATTTTACATCTTTACAATATTCTTCACCAATTTTCACCTGTGCAATGCATTCTGGGCCGACGATACGGGTAGCTTCCACAGTCCACAAAATGTCAGGATTGACGAAAAGTTGTAACGACCTGTTATACGTCAGATATCTGAAACACAAAAAAAGACAAGACTTTTGATCTATTGTTTACTGTGCTAGCTAGAGCTAAAACCATGAACAAGAGCTAACGCCATTAGATATAGCTAAAAGTATTAAGATGAGCCAACACATTTAGCAGGAGAAAGGTCATGCAACCAGTTTGGAAGAATTGTGCATATTGTGGAGATCATTATTGATTTCAACTGATTTAAAATGCTTTTATCATGCTAAGCTTTTCAGGCTCCAGCCTGGTTTGTAATCCAGCTGTGAAATCTCCCTTCTCATCTCAATAAGATGTTTTTTTTTGTTGTTTGTTTTTTTAGCGAAGCTCTTCTGAAGTGGAGTTCTGGCCAATAAAACCACCAATAACCCACTGATTCAAAATCTTACTGTTTGTTTTTATTCAACAACTGTTGTTGTCTGTTAGCAGGAGCTAACGGTGTTTATTAGGAAAAACGTCCCTTGTTCTGACCCTGTCCTGTGGGATATTGTTAAATTAAATCCTGGGAACTGCCGTTGCAGCAGCTTGAGGTTTCCTCACCGCTGTTGGAAAATTTCTCCCAACGGCCGCCTGCTGCCCTGCAACCGTTGCCCCGCCGTGTTGCCTGTCAGGGAGGTGATGTCATTGCTGGAGCAGCCAGGAGGACGGAGTGGAGAGAGAGAGAAAGAGAGAGTTTTTCACTGCGTTTCTGTCAGATTGCATCATGAAGCGGCTCAGTCTGCCGCTTCCAGCTCACATGTTGCCGTTTTCCTGCCTCCGGTTGCATTTTTCCAAAGCAGCAACGCCTTATTTTGGGGTTGCCACAACAAAAACAAATAAAGTCAATTGGGGGAAACACATAAAGATGTGTTCTCGAATCTGTCCAGGTTTACAGCGTGACCTCCTGACCTTCTGCTCCTACTCGCTTCTTCTCTGTGGTTGATTAGCACTGGCTGTGTCTCAATGTCAACGTTTTAGTTGACAAAACTTTCCAGTCAGTCCCTCAGGTCTTCATTTCTCTTGATCAGTCGTTCTCTCTGGAGTTTTTTCTTGGCAAGTGATCCTGGATGTTTGTGGCTGCTGAACTCCGTCCAAGTCGGCCTTTCGGGTCTTTCGTCTGTAGCCTGAGTCGGCACTTAATCCGTTTAAACAGTTCAGCTTTATTGGATTCACTTTAAAGGAGCAGGACAGTGGAAGACTTCCCATCCCCTTTGGGCCGGAAGATACGGCTGGAAAAACGTGACAATAAGAAACTATTTATTGCGTCTTTTTTAGGTCTGTCACAGCAGTTATAGCCTTACAAACTCAAATACTTCTCTAGATAAACATTCACATTTATAATGCTCTTCTTTTGGACTCCTGTCACATAAAGTGTGATTTGCATCATTAAAGTGCACACAGTAACTATATATCAGTCATATTTTCAGATTTATTGGTATTTATTGATGGTTTCATTGACGAAACAGTGGAGAAAACTGTAACCATCATTAATACAGAGTTCTCATGTGATGTCAAACTTGCGGGAATCTGGTAGCTGACAGCCATCTTGGTAGGTATCCATATAGAACTCTCATGGCCGTTGCTATGACAACAGTAAACAAGCCACCTTCTTTGTCTCTGTTTGATCCCGACAGCAGTGATTTTGTCAACATATTCCTCTTACACATCGGTTGAAAGTTTCAATTGAATTTCTTTTTGCTGGTCTTTGCCTATCAGTTCAGTGGTGCATCTTTTCCAACTTTGTGGGAAATATGTATAGGAATATGTTGTGACAATAAACCAAAGGTCTCCAGCCACATCGTCCAGCCCTAGTCTTGTATCAATGACGTAAAAGTCGGATAAATGTGACATGATTGTTCAGAGGCTTTGAAACAACGCTGTGAAAACTACAGGATGCAATTTACCTCCACATGTGGACCTGGAAAAAAATCTGCATTTTTTTATTTATTTATTTTTTTTTATTTTGTAAAAAGATCAGAATTGGGCCCAAAATGTTGGATATTAGGACAAAAAAATAAATCTGATTTGGGTTGCATTTCCATCTGCATCGCTGACGCCTTGCTGATTGTTCGTCTGTTTACGACTCTGAGACTCTCCAGCTTCTCCAAATGAAGAATGAAATGAAATTCGCTCAAGGCAGCAGAGTTTGGTTGTTCTGATATCTGGAAAGCAAAGAGCCTGTAAAGCCTCTGGGAATCTGCTGAAGCGAAACTCCGTCACACTTTCTGTTCAGTAATGTTGAAACTGTGAAACAACATAGAGGATGTGAAGACAAGCTTCACGGTCCACAATGACTTTAAACACTGTTTTTGAGAAGGGTTGATTCTGATTTACAACATTGTCTGAGCTATAAATGATTAATAATGTCATGTTATCAAACCCCAGGTCGATATCAGAGTATTTGATGACTTGCGTAGAAAAGTTATACTTTTTTGACTTCCTAAATATTGCAAAAAAAATTTATTGTAGTGTTTTTCCTAATTGAGAGTACTTTTGTTTCTTAAACCTCAGGTCAACCTTAATCAGAAATGAAATCAAAACAAAATCCAAAAACATAAAATTCCTGATATTAAAAAGAAATACCTGCATGAAGTTTTTCTTACAAACTTTTGCTTTAAAACTCAAAACCAGAAAAAAAGAACGAAGAATTTGCCAAGTAACGTTCGTCAGAGACTCGGTCAGGAAATGCTGAGTCACTGGTTGCCGTGGCGACTCCCACCTTTTTGTGATGACAGGCAGTGAAAACCCACAGTAAGTTTTTTTTAAAAAACAGTTGTTTAATTTAGAACCAGGGAGAAAGAAAAACCTGCTGAGTAATGCAAGAGTCTTAGTGAAACTTAACCAAGGCTCCAATTATAGATGCACATAATAGTTCGGAAATATGCTACTAATTAATTTCTAAGCACTTTATAAATCATAAATACATGTTTATTATGTATTAAGGATGAGAAGAAAATAAAATCTACTGGTTTCTTGGCAAATAGTCACATTTGTTCACCAGAATAGTCGCTCAAGAGTTGTTATCCTGAACATTTCAGATGAGCTTGTAAGCACAATGAGGCTCCTTCTTACCATCCTAAATTAATGCATAATAAGCCGTTGGTAATGATTTATAAAGTGTTTATTAGTAAACAGATAATATATCTATAAACTATTTATATTAGCCATCCATAACATAACATTTCTTTTGCTTTTAATGAACTGAATGCAATTGTGCAGAACTTGTTGAAAAGAAAAACACTTATGTAAGTTAATGATTAATTTTTTGGAGTTTTCCTTATTTGCATGCAGATGTGAAAGTTGAGACTTGAGTTGAACTTTTGGATCTGGCTGCTGATATCGATCAGGACTCTGAAAAGCTGCGTTCTCGTAATCGTTTGAAACTAATGGCTTGTAAAAATTCGTGCCTCGCTGGTTTATGGACACGCAGCGGAGTAGGGCCGGCCTGAATGCTCGGAGTCGAGCTGCAGAGAGCGATGAACTCCATCTGGTTCCCAGCAGAATAAAAGCACCTCTCTTTCTTGTCTTATCCCAGGAATCTGCCTGGAATTGCCCCCATCTTTGACCGCATTCTCCAAACCGGTTTCAGCCACTTTCTTTTTTTTTTTTTAGATTAGAGGATTGGCTTTAGGAGAAACAGGGGGTGGATAAGGAAAGCATTGTGCTGCAAACGTTAACAACGCCACGGCTAGTTAGAGGGTTTTGGCTCCAGGTTTGTCTCTTGGAACGCTGGAGTGATAAAGTTTTTGTTGGTCCAAACAGCCTCCCAGGAAAAGCTGCCTGCCGGATTAGTTAGAAGATGATTCTAACATCTGCAGGAACGAGCTGCTCTTTATGCTTGAAACATCTGGATTTACCTGCAGACTTTAGCATGATAGCTATCTGCTTTCCAGGCTAAAACAGATCAGGTCACAGTGCATGACTGGAACGCTGCAGAAAAAACACAAACAAAATCCACCTCCACTGGAGCTGCTGCTTCTGCCCAAAAAAGTCCAGATCTTGGCCCGAGGCTCAGGGACATACTGAACTGACAGAGCAGAAACAGCCGCACAGCTTTGAGCCTCCTGTATACAAACCATGTCGATTGTCCCCCAGAGTGATGGATCCGACCCCCGGGGCCGACTGGTGGGAGTCTGGAGCGCAGCCAGGGCTGGCTGGAGGTTTACAGAGCTCCAGATGGCGTTTTCTCCATTTATAAATAAAATTACCTCTACACATCACAAACACTCTGCTGCACAGTTTGCCTTATTTCACCTTAAAGGGGACCTATTATGCAAAATTCACTTTTGCATGTTTTTGTACTTTGATTTGAATTTCTACTGCTTCTAGAAACAGACCAAATGTTTAAAATGAAGCACAGCTATATTTTTTTGTCAATAAGTTTTTTGGTGTCTGGAAAACGAGCTGTTTCAAAACCTTCTAATTGTTGAGGCACTGCGCCGTTACCCGGCAACCCCAGAGGAGCCCAGCCCGTTACCTAGCAACCCAAGCTGAGCTACAGCACAAAAACAAACACATAAAACCACCAGTTAGGACTTCTGTAAAAGAAGTGCAAACTGTCTTCTTCATACTCTGCATCAAATGTTTGCTGCATTTTTCAAAATGGCGGCTTTTCGATAATTTTAAAGGAGATCTTTTGTGCAAAATTCTCATTTTGCTCAACACAGCGGTTTTTTGGCAGTAATGTTTTTTGGTGTCAGGAAAATGAGCCAGTAAAAAATCTTTTGTATTGTGAAGATGCTGCGTTGTTAAAGGTAAAGTGAAGCACACAGATTCAAACTGTGTACTTTGAATACTGAATACTGTACTGTTACATTTATTTTTTAAGAATAAAATAAATGTAACAGACTGTACAGTATTTCACATTAACACTTATATTGTCACAATCAATAAATAAATCAATTAATGTTGTGTTGGTGAAGCAGAAGGACTGGAGTGAATTTGAAGTGCAGGCCTCAGAGCAGCAGATGACCAGGGATGCAAATTTACTGACATCATGTAAATCTGCACCTTCCAGGTGCAAAACTCAAGTTTAAAGACACAACTTTTAGAAATATTTGAAATTTTCAGAGACGTTTGCTGCTTTTTCATGTTGTGCTTCAGTTCAACTTGTAATTAAAAAATTTGAGGTCAAAGTTGTTGTTTTTTTTATTTTTTGTTGATGGATTTTGAGTGGAGGATCAAGCTGATTTGTATTTCCCTGCTGGCGGAGCTCCACCACCAGGACGGTTGGATTTATCGCAATGCGATCAACACCGACATGAACAGAGGACGAGCCGCCTCTGAATGGAGCAGAGAAAATGAGCTTCAATCAAGTTTGAGTAGAAAAAAGAATCCGAGAAGTTCAATGCTGGAGACCTGAACGGGCTTTTCTTGTTGAACTTCAGGATGTGTGAATGTTCAGAAGGGCAGAAATATTGAAGAGGACCTATTATGCAAAATTCTGATTTTGCATGTTTTTGTACTTCCATTTGGGTTTCTGCTGCTTCCTAAACCATCAAACCGGTTTTTGGCATTAAGTTTTAGTGTCAGGAAAATCAGCTGTTACAAGTGGTTTTATGATCTAGATTCTTTTTGGCTGTGCAGGAGGCTCCACTTCTGCTTTTCAAGGATGTACGGTTGTATAATGGTGTATCTATTGGCAGCCATTTTTACATGCGTGTGAAAACATGAAGGATGTTGCCATCAGCAGCTCATTTAGATATAAAGAGACAGAGACCTCATCATAGCTCAGAAGAACTGCACAGGCTAAAATCTCATTATCTACAAATAATTTGGTGCAAAAAAATGCAATGAATGTTTTGTATTACCTATAAAGACATTCTAACCTGTTAAATGAAGCATTAGGTCACCTTTAAAGGGCAGCATCACTTTGAAACAATCACTCAAATGGAGATTATCGCTCTTGTATTGATTTAAAAACATCCACACCTGGAATTGACCCAGATTTTTAAGTCAGTTTTTCCTGCAGCAATTCCTGAGTCGCCTCCTTAGAGCCAAACTGTCCAGCGGCATGCTGGGAAACATTTCTGACCCTTTTGAAGAGGAGTGGGAACCTTTTTGACCCACTTCATCTATTAATGCTCAGCAGAGGGACGTCAGCATCTTCATTATCTGCGTCCTTCTAAGCGGAAGCGTGATGAAGACGAGTGATTTATGGATGCCCTTCATCCCGCTCACAGCAGGGATGAAGGATGGGATTATCTCTTTTTGTTTTTTTTGCTTCTTTCAGGTTTAAAACGCTCAGGGAAATGCAAAAATCAAAGTTCTTGATGCTCCGTTTGTTCATCAGTGAAATCGTTTGGCTTTCATTGTGCGATCTGTTAACGTGTTCAGCTCCATAACGGCAAACATTGCCTCAGATTATGAGGCGACGGTGAGTTGGACCAGCTTAAGCCTCTGAAATGTGTTGCACAATTCTGGCCTAGTTTAAAAATGAGGGTTATGAACTTTTCAGCATGAGGTCATACGGAAACTTGTCTGATTTTAACGCTGATGCAGGAAAAACCAAATTATCTTTTAATCCAGCAGCAAAAGGATAAACAGATGACCTCATGTAGTCAGAGTTTTATTTCCTTTCCTGCGAGTTGGACGAATAAAACCCCAAGACTGAGCCTCCAGCGTTAAATTTAGCACAAAATCAACTTTTTCCACATTTTGTTCCATTATAACTTGGCTGTTTTTGTTGGGATATTATCATTTAAAAAATCAACACAAAGTAGCAGAAGGAAACAGAAGAAAAATTATTCATATTTTTGCCTTTTTAATTTTTTTAATTAGCACAATGAAAAAAATTGTGCTAATTTTTTTAATTAGCACAATTAGCTAATTAGCTAACTCTGAGTTAGCTAATTCAGAGTTTTAGCTAACTCTGAATTAGCTAAAACTAATTCAGAGTTTTAGCTTCACTTGATTCAAGTGAACTAACAGCATGTATATTATTGCATTGCATTACTGAGCGTGCCACACCATCATCTTCCTACCACTTCCTGTTTGTCTTGTTTGTGATTTCCCCCAGTAGTAATGTCCTACTGATGATCATGTGACTCGTGTGATGGGGGGGAAAAAGTGTTTCTATTGCAGTTTTGCAAATATGATTGAAAAACTACCTCATTCAACTTCTAAAACAGGAGTTTGGCTTGTTTTTATTAAGCAAATTTATTTCTGTAATTTTATGGTCAGTGGAAACACAGCGAATTAAACTTTTCTGTTTTACAGCTCAGCTTGTTTGTTTACCTTGAACTGAACAGTTGGATGGAAAAATATAAGAACCGTTTTGCATCTAAACACTAACTAACCTAAAACGTGTATTCAGTTGAAATTTCATCACATTGACTCTTGGCTTCAGTTTTGAGAAATGATTAAAGCTGTAATGTGGCTGGACCTGACGCTCCTCCATGTTCTGGTGGCTCCTTCCCAGCTGCCTTCAGAGGAATAATGGAGGTGCGTTTGCTGGCTCGGAGCTGTTTGGGTTTTATTTTATTTCCCTCCGACGCTCGTGTTTCTGTCTGGTGCTTCCAGCTCTGTGCTTCAGGGACATTAGCGAGGTTTTACTGTTTTCATCTCCAAGACACAACATGGTGATCCAGAGGTCTGTCTCCGCTCATCTGTGCTTCCTTTTTGTGGAAGATTAAGAGAAGAACAGATCAGTGAAATATAAGATGAATTGAAAGCAAACTCAACCTGGACTTCATTGTTTCACTTCTGCTGGATCCGCAGTAACCGGAACGCTGATAAATATTTAAATCTAACTGAAAAGATCCTTTCGAAACAACTTTTATAAAAGGGTTATTTCCATTTCCTGAAGGTTAACTGCTTAAGTTTGATGGCAGCTTATGAAACAAGAACCAAGCCTGTGTTCAGTCCACTGTAATCGAACTCCAGGCCACGTGAATAGAACGTCCATTTCGTTCTCCATTTCGTTTGGGGAGGTGTGAATGAAAAATCCTTGCCCCCGTCTTCCCACCCATAGATATTTTTCTAGATCCGCCCCTGCTAGCATGCTAAAACATCAAGAACCTTGGTTTTTGGGTTTGGTTTTCTCCAAGCTTTTGCTTTTTTTGTTTGTTTTTTTTTTTTTATTGATAATAGCTTGTAAAAACTGGTTAAAGTTCTTTAAAGTTGAACAGGACTTGATCTCTTTTCCCTCAAAATTTGCACTTTTTAAAGTAAAGTTCAGGATTTAGTTTGTGTGCAAAAGTCTTCCATTGCGATTATTCTTATAGTTACAAGTATAGCACCACAGACTAAAATATTTCTGTCTGATTTTTAAAATGTGATCTTTGAGTCATTATTCACGTCATCTAAAGTTCAGCTGCACATGCGTGGCTTCAGGTTTAACATGCGTTGCCATGGCTACCGTCATGGAAACTGGACAGTGACTCTGCCGAGTTAAAACTGGAACATGTCATCCTCTGCAGATTTCTGCAGGAGTCTGGTTCTCATCAAAACATCTTCAGGTGGAAAATAAATCATCTGCTGAGCTCAACAGAGCACATCTTCCTGATTCAGAAAACATGAATGTTCTGAGTTACGGATCAAATTAATCCTCAGAAAACTCCGATAATCACCTGGACTGTTTCCAACATGGAGACACAAACTAACAAAAACGGCAAAAAAGGAAACTTTTTTGATAGTTTTGAGGCATCTAAAACACAATTTCCAAGTAGTCTGGCCCTTAAAGTTGCAGTTTTTTATAAAAGTTTTTTAAAACTGTTGAGGGTGAATGACAGCGCTAAGACCCGCCTCCTGAATCTGATTGGTTGCTTCCAGTTACCACTGGGAGAAGGAAGAGGAGATCAATATTTTTTTTTCACAGATTATCTATTTCATATTATTCTTCAGGACAATTTGAATAAATATGTAAAGACCTACTGTTCATATCTTCAAACTATCTTTATTTTCCATATTTGTAGAAAAAACTCGCCTCATTCTACAAAATACTTTTCCTTTGGTAACAGAGGAGTCTGAGAATAGAAATTAATTTTAGCTTCATTCTGTCAGCTTGTAAGTGAATGTAAGCTGAGGTCTGCAGGAGACAGTGGGGTCTTCAGGTTGATGGTGGATGTGTAACTCTTGGTAAACATGAGGTTTGAAGTGAGACGACAAACATAAACTTTTCACAAACACACAGAAAAACGCCGCGAAGAGCCCAGACTCAGTTTATAAACTCCCTCACCGTGTAAACCAGCGCTGAGCTTCTGCATTCCCAGCCACATGAGTCAGGCGACGTTCAACTGGCTCATAAAATGTATTTGTTTTTGGACATAAGATACCTTGAAGACAGGATGAGATGGTGGTGATGTGTGTATGGAGTTAAATTGGGGCCAGAAAGTTTGTTCAAAAGAAAAACAAAGTCAGAATCATCACTGACTGAGTTGTCAGTGATGATTCTGATGCCCAAATAGGGCCAAAAGGTTGAAACTGAAAAAAAAAATTAATCTAAAAAGTAGTTTTCAAAATTTTATTTTTCACTTTCGAAACATCTTTTTCCAGTTTCAAATCTTTTTTCCTTTTTCAAAACTATTTCAGTTTCAAATTTTTTTTATTTTTCAGATTGAAAAGATTTTTTAAGATTCAAAATGGTTTTTTTTTAAACAAGCTTTATGGCACCAGTTTGACTCCATAGATGTGTGGTAGAGTATTGGTTTCAAACCAATTCTTTTCCGTTTCAATATTTTTTTTGTCTTTTGAACAAACCTCCTGGCCGCAGTGTAGCTCCACAGCTGTGCGGTAGCTGATGGGTCTAAGGGTGGGGAGGAAGGACAAAAAGCTCAGATTTTGAGAATAGAGCTGTAATGAAACACCTGAAGCCAAACTGCCTTTATTGCAGATCGCTGACAGAGTTTCATAATGCCAGCATTGTTTGCAGAGGTCAGAAGGTCGACCGACTTCCCACAGTCCTTGAACAAAATCGGATTTTCGCATCTTTAAAGGGAATTTTGTTGGTGGAAGAGGATCATTTGTGAAGCAGTGGAAGGACATGATGAAAGGTAAAACTTCAGGCGGCAGGCAGGAGAGTCATTGCACGAATCAGGAAGCTGTTGTGTAAATCCAGGATGTGTCGAGCTGCCAGACGCAGAAGAGAGGATTAAACTGACTGAAGGGCTGCAAGGTGCCGACGAACCTCTTCAGACAAACCTCCAGCTCAAACTGCATCTAAACTGTGATTGTTGCAAAGAAGAACAAGGCTTTAGATTGTTAATTAAAGCTGCTTTAAACTCATGAATTAATAACTTGTTCAACAAATTGAAGCATAAATCAGGTAACAATTCTTTAATAAGTTCAAGTCAAAAATTTGTATCTATTTTAGTTTAGCTTTTTATCAAGAGTTAAGTTGAATACAAGTAATTGTTTATATTAATTCTTTAAGTGAGGCGTTGCTTTTATCACAGATTGAACAGATTTTTCCTGTTTTTAACAGAAACTAAACCATCTGTGTTGTCAGTATTCATGGCAAGAGATCCAGTTTTTTGGTGGGTTGTTGGACATTTTTAGGGATTGTGTTGTAATCCTTTGAAGTGGGCTGTGTTTTAATTAGATTTTTCTAGTGAAGCTCAGTTGTTTTATTGAAGATGAAACCGATTGTTGGCCTTTGGAAAGGTTGCCTCTCCCTGTTGGCCTTTAAAACAGATCCACCTTCCCTTACATCTCAATTAAAGCTTTATTCTCTCTCAATGTGACAGTATTCCCGTTTCTGATGTCCTCCTATTAACTTCATGAGACATTTATGTCTTTTTGTCCGGCTGTAAAGATTTTCCTTCCTTTTCAACTTGGTTTCATCAATTTTCCCTCCCTATTTCCATCCTCATGGTCTCCTTTTCTTTCAATTATTAACAGATTAAAGAATCTCTGTCCGTCTTCATGTATGTCTTTGCTCACACAGAAACCATTGTATTTCCAAACCATGTGTGACTACAGTTGGTTTTGTTGAATATTTAATGCGTTGGATTGGTTGGAGACTGAACGGCCAGTTCTCCTGTCCTCTGACCTGCCTTGGGAAACTTTCCCAAGCAGATGGTCTCTTGAGTTTTTGGATGGAAGTCAGGGCGTTCATCAACGCATGCTTCACCTCCTGTAAGTCTGAAAGGTGGCTTCCTGTTGCCTTGCCACCATATGTTGCTGATAGTATGTAGAAAGCAAGGTAAATTTTATGTTGGTAAAGGTTTTTATTTCAGGTTATCAGTATAACCTGAAATAAAAAGCTGGTATGTTAACATAACATGTTAAGAGTTATTCAGATAACTATAGCATAAATAACATGCTAACAAGTTTAAAAAAAACATCCGTGTCTCATTCACTAACTCATTCTTTGGTTACCTAGCAACGACCTGTTGAGTAACTTGCGCAGCAGCAGTTTCACGTTTAAGGCACCATCCCTCATTACTAAAGACAAAGTTTAAACTGATTTCTACTAAAAAGACAATTAAATAAAAATGAACACAAAATAGAAACTTCCAAACCAGAACATGCACCAGATGGAAACGAGAGACAAATGCAGCATCTTGTCTGATGCCCAAGATTTCCATTTTGTATTTTTGACCCAAGACTTAAATTGAAATTCATTATTTTGAATCTGACTCATAAACAAACAAGTAAAAAACATATTTTTTTTTGTTTTCAAATAAAAATAACAAATGAAACATGCAGAAAGTCGTCATCAGTTTTCAGAGTGTGGATGCGTCACAAGCCGTCTGTTGCCATGTTGGTGATGATTTAGTTTCCTCTCAGTAAAATGTGGCAGCTGCACTGGGGTCTGTTTTTGGTTGTCATTT
This sequence comes from Poeciliopsis turrubarensis, assembly GCA_010277015.1. Lineage (NCBI taxonomy): Eukaryota > Metazoa > Chordata > Actinopteri > Cyprinodontiformes > Poeciliidae > Poeciliopsis > Poeciliopsis turrubarensis. The sequence goes on from VMRN01000074.1 coordinate 310,789, forward strand.
TGCCGTCAGACACGATGAATCGAGTTAAATCGCTGAGGATGTGTCCGTTTGTTCTGCTGCTGCAGATTTCGCCTCCAGGGATGAAGGTTGGCTTGTGAACTGGGTCATCACCAGTCCTTCTGTTTGCTCTCAGTGTTGCCAGGCCCTTGTCCATAAACAAAGAAATCAACAGCGTAATTTCCACTTATCTGAAGTCAGATGGTTTAAATTATTGATTATAGTTTAGCTTTAGAGCTCATACTTGCTCCAGGATGCAGTGAGGTCACTGTTTTCTGTTTTCCGGTGGTTTTCTGTCTTTTCTTGGGTTTTGTTTCCTGCGGCCCATACGGACAGGTCCAAAAATCCCCGCCGGCTGCAGGAGGGGCCCGTATGTTCAGCCCTTCTGTTTCTGCTCTTATTTCTGGGGGAACCTGCAGACCGAAGAAGAAAATTAAGGAAACGTTTACGGTTTATCTGAAGAAAAGCTTAAAACAGCCCAATGTTGACCTATGAACTCAAGTAAAGTTTTATGATAACGCATAATACACAACAAGTCAGTTAAAAGTGCTTTACATCATAAAATTAGTAATGAAACAAGAATAAACATTACATTTTGTCAAATATCATCAAAGTCATCAAGCAAATATGTTGATCAAAGTTCTCTGTGATAAATGTTCTTCAGGTGTCGGAAGGCCGACTTTGTAACTGTGTTTATGTGGCTCTGAAGGTTCAGGTCCGAGTCTGGGTCAAGTTCTAGGTTCTAGCTGTAGAAACTGAAGTTGACTCTAGATAGATGAAAAGATAATAACTGAACGGTTTGTATCTGTTCTAGATACAAACTGGTGAAGGTTTTGGCAGCTCCATGTTGGTTTTTGCTCCTTGACGTGTCGCCTTGAGTCAGTGGAGGTCAACAGAGGTCAGAGTTGACATTTCCAGCCCCCTCTGCTCCTTAAACCTCCTAATCCCTCTCTACTTTCAACTTCTCTCCTTTCACAATTACAGCAATTATCTGAAGAGGCAGCAGAAACCCGTAAATCATGAGAAGTCGCAGTAGTTTCCATGTGAGGAGGGAAAGGGGTCTAAGGAAGTGCAGAGTGAGACGGGATGTTGCATAACGAGCGCGGCGTGCTGAGGCATTGGCTGCCGGCCGATCTGGTCGGGTGTTTTCCAAAGACTTGCTCCAGAAACCCAGTTAGTGCTGCTGATTGGACCGGGCACAGAGACGATGCCTGCCTGAACAGCTGATCTCCAAGAACGCGCGGATTAAACCCGCCGTTACACAACCGGCGGCGCCGTCCGATTGGACGACACGGTTCAGCTGCGGCCGGCCGTTAAAATCTGCTGAGGTAATAACTGTTGAACTAAACCAGTAAACCAGTCTCTTTTCCTCTGGGACTGGTGGTCCTGGTCTTAGACAAATCTTTGGGTTTTATTACTGAGTTTATGTTTTACTTTTCTAATCCTTTAGAAGTTAAAAAAACTAAATTTTCTATTGCTTTTCAATACATTTACAGGAAAACCTAAAAGCGTTCCCTGATATTAGGTCTGCAAAATCTTACCAAGTATTTTTGGTCTAGTTTCTAGTGAAAATATCTTAAAACACTTGAAATGAGACAAAACTAACTTATAAATAACTTTTCAGCAAGATATATAAGCTTATTTTAAGGTAATTAATTTCTTAATATTGATGGAAAAAGTCCTTGCAACATGTGCAGATTATTTCACATGGGAAAAATGTCTTGTTACAAGTGAAATAATCTACAAATGGAGTGAGAAAATTAAGAAATTGACATGAAACAAACTACGTTTCTGAAAAGTTACTTTTAAGTTAGTTTGCCTTCTTTCAGGAGGACTAAAATATTTACACTAGAAACTCGACTAAAATTAATTTGACTTTGTGTTTTTCCAGTGAACAATGATCCCAAACACAAGAACAGTCAGAGGTCTAGTCAAAGTCCAGACTTCATCCTGATGAGCAATTTCTTGCATCAAGATGTAATAAACTGATAAAGGTCTTTTCATGGCTGTTCTTTGATTTTCCCATGACTCTGATTGGTATTTTAGCTTTCCCAGTTTGCAGATTCTCTGCTGGGACCAAAATAATCTGTATCATGTTTGTTCTTTATTTGATGGGCTTAATCTGAGTTTAGGAATAGACCTTCAGGCTCCATCCTCTGAACACACTTGAGGTTTTTAATTAGATTTTTTTCAGGCTCTTCAATGTGACTTTAGGCTAAAACTTTAAAAACCGGTGGGCTGAATTAAAGTCAGGTTAGTTTTAAATAAAACTCATGAGGATGTTGTGAGAAAATGGCTAACGGCGGAAATGAGGATGGCGGCAGAGGGAGGAGATGATGAGGCGGTTTGGGGAGTAATTGGGTTTGATGAGAGCGCAGCTTCAAGTGTGCAGCAGTTCAGCTGTGGATGTGCGGCTGGGAAATGATTAACATGCAGATTGAGAAGCAGAAAACGTTTCTCTGGTGGCCTTTCGTCTCGACTCGGACCTTAAAGTGATTTATTTTTTCGACCGGTCCAGAACTCTGGAGGAACTCTCATCGGATGCTCTGTTTCTGTAAAAGGTATGATTTACATAAATATTTGACGCAGATTTGGCTTTTACTCAATGAAAACACATCAATGGAGAGTATTTCTGTTAAAATACCTGTTAGATGATTCCATTCAACCCATTCAATAAACTCTTATGGACCAAATTTTTGCAGCTTCTTCTACATCTTAACATGTTAAAAGTTTGAACACAATTAATTAAAATTTTTTTAGATACAAAAGTCCTGAATCAGAACCAAGGTCTGTCTCAATAAGCAGTAAATTAAATTAAAAACAGCTCGATATTTTCCTTTTGGATGATTTATCTTTTTCCTTTTTTCTGTCTTTCTTCCAAAAACTGGATGATAAAAGTTTTTAGTCTGTTGATTTTTATTCAACTAAACTTTTTTGACAGATAATTTTGTTTACAGAGACTTAACAATTAATTTTATTTGTTTTTGTTATTATTATTGTTTTTAGCTATTCAAAATGTCTGCCAGTGTTAAATGTTTGTTAGAATAAAAATGTATTATTGCATTATTATGGCATTACCTTTATTATTACTTGAAAGTGATCTCAAAAGAGCAACATTGTCTTTTATAGCAATAATTTTTGGGTCACTTCTTACCATGACATGCACACTGGAACCTTTGTGTTGTGTTTCTGGTACGCCTGTAAATCTGACGCACAAGCTACATCCGCTAACAACAACAACAAATGAAAAACCCGCATCTCTTGGCTCACTGAGTGATAATTTTAGCTTCAAAAAATGATCTGATTGGTCACTGGAAAAAGACTATTGTTGTGCTAAAAGGAGTTAGCCTCTTAGTGAAGCTATGCTAGCCTAAAATAGCATCTTAATGCTAAACATGTAGCAGCAGCAAAGCACATTTCCTGAAACACTGGAACGCTGATTGCTTCAGATGGAGACTTTTCTTCCATACATCAGATGTGATGATTAAATCTTCCATATTTGAGTGTTTTTCTGCCATTTCATTTTCAAGATGCTTTTTAAATTAAATATCCTTTATTTTTACACAATTCTACCCTCAAATTAATCAATCAATCACTATATAAATCAGATTTATATCGTGCTTTTTAGGTACACTCAAACACTTTACAGGAGAAAATAATATTGCAAAAATAAGTTGTGTCTTTGCAATTTGACTCAAATTTACTGTGAAATTATCTGTAGTATATATTTTTCTCTGTGACCTCAGCAGCTCCTTCCCTCCTATAATCATTGTTTTATTTAGTTTCAGTCGTAATTAACACCAGATTCAGGAATACTTACGATTTTGAACGATCGTATTGATAAAATGCGGCTCACACAGAACGTCTTTGTGTCGTTTTTTCCTTTTTTTGCTCTGAATCTTCTGTAGTCACACTTTGTTCCCTGAAAGTCGCTCATGAACGTCTCATGACTGTCATGCTACAACGCCGCAGCTCCTCAGACTCCACTTCCCATGTTCCTCCATGCAGAGGTCAGAGGTCAACAGATCATATTTAACATTCCCAAAAAGGCTGCAGAACTACGACAACGATTGTCTGGATTGTTGAGTATTTTTGTGAAGAAACTGGATTAAAGATGGAGAAGTTTGGCAATTAAATGTCTTGGAAGTCAATTAGCTGAACTCCAGACCTGTTTTTGATTTGTTTTCGGTGGAGGTGTGCAGTGCATTGTGGGAGACGTAGTCCGTCTCTTCTTGGCTTTCCGTCTTGAGCGACATTTTCATTCTACTGTCATGTGAATTTTGAACAAACTCTTGAAATGCTTGAAAAAAGAAAATGTAAACTAGGTGTATTTCCATCACTATGCATGGAATAAGTAATGTTGTAGAAATAGAAAACATGGAGTTGTGGAATTTGAAACTTTTCAAAGTTCAGTGGATCTGGCAAGGCTCAGACCCGGTGGGTTGTAAAGTTCGATACGTCAGAACATTTTTAGCAAAAGTGTTTCGATTTTCCCTTTTTTTACACATTAGCAGAAAACTGAGCATAAAAACTGTTTTGCGAAATTGAGGAAGTTACATCACATGTATCGTCAAAATGTATCACTTTTTTTTCTTCCAATCTTTGCTACTAATACTCTTTACTCCTCATCTGCCAGAGTCACCTAAGCTTCTTTCTTCTGCCTCTCTTCTTTTTTATTTCTTTACTTCTTCTCTCTGTCTCTCCTTCAGGAATGCAGTCATGTGTTTGGGACTCTTCCCTCCAAACACAAACATTCCTTCTGTTTTAAACACACACACGCACACGCACACACACACACACACACACACACGCACACCCACACACACACACACACACACACACACGCAGTCTTTGTCGCCGTGATCAACTCACATTCAATGAACTTCGGATGGAAAAACGGGCGTGGCTGAGCTGAAAACTCGCAGAATGAGCCTTTAACGGTTGGATGTGTGTGTCAGTCAAGGATGTGGACTCAATTTCTGAAGCTCGCGTTCGTTTCACTGAAGTCTTGCGGCTCCGCTGCGATAAAAGGAACCCTATATGGTCAGCCGGAGACGGACAGAGCCGCCGTTGTTCCCGGCGAACAGAAGAAAGGGGGTTATTATGTCCAGAGGGTTCAACAACACTTAACTCTCCTTACTTTACCCCACTTTCTCAAGCAGAGAGTCGTTATTGGTCTGAGAAAACTATTTGTATTCCTGGTTTGGCTGTTGAGGCAAAAATCCAATTCAGAAACACACAGGACTGTTATGAAACGTCACGGCGCAGCAATTTAAGTTAAATAATCAATATGAAATGTTTTAAAGTGGCAGCTTTCAGTTGTGTTTTAGACAATCCTGTTGAATTTTCAGTGTGTCTCCCAGATTGGATTTGAATTTTCTAACTTTAGCGTCCAAGTTTCCCAGAGAAGAAATGTTTTGTTTTTTTTGTCACAGGGTTGCAGCCAATATTTAGTTAACTAAAAAGTTAACTGTGCTAACCTTAAAGTGCTAAGTATGCTAAATATTTTCAAAGTTAGCCAAAATGCTAAACAGATAAGCAGCTGGATGTATTTTTGAGTTTCTGACAGATTTTAGTGTTTATTTCAGTTGAATCTGCTGTTTAAAAGCTCAAAAATCTGATATTTTTCCAATCAGTGAATGTACCACAGATCACCATTGCCTGGTCATGCTTTAAAACCCTCTTCAGTGTGGATACTGTTACTGAGAGAAGATTTAAAGTTTACCCTATAAGACAGATGTTTCATAAGAAACATTTCTGCAGGTCATTAAGGCTGCGAAAGAGTGAGAGAGAGCAAGACTTTAAGCAAACAGCAAGGCTAAATGGAAGACGGTAAAACTGTTGTTTCATTTTGAGTTTCCAATCTCAAAATGAAAACTTATGGATATGCTGGATTGAGAAAACATTTTTGGAAAACCCAAGATTAACAAAAAGGCTAAACTATTCTTGGATCCAATCAGAGTTTTATATTTAAGAAAATAGCGGTAGCCTTTTCCTGATTTTTTTTTAGCTGTAGACTTAAATAAAAGAATATTTTCCCTTGACTGAAATGATTTAAGGCCAAGTTGTGGATTCCAGAACCACAAAGGAATTTCATCCATCTCTGAGAACTTCTTGTTCTTTTTCAATAACAATAAAGCAGAAAGGAAACTGGGCTCAATTAGTGAACATTTTCACTGTGACGGCCCAGGTTGGTTTGTCCTGCAGTAAAACTGGAAGACACTGTGCATACTTCAACAATGTTGGACATTTTCACAAAGATAATCCAGATCATAAATGTGTAAACATGACAAAATGGTTTTGCTAAACATTTCAGCGCCGCCAGCTCGGTTTTATTGTATTTTCTTTCTCGTTTCTGCTGTAAGTCAAACAGTGGAGCATGAACAGGTGCAGAACCTGTTGATTCAACTGGTACAGAAACCAGAACACTGTAAAAACACAAAATCTTACCGAGTATTTCATGTCCAGTTTCTAGTGAAAATTTACTAGTACATTTGAAATACAACAAAACTTATAGATAAACTTTCAGGAAAATATAATTGTGTTTTGAGTCAATAATTCCAGGTTCCATTAGCAAATTATTTCACTTATGGAAAAAATATCTTATAAATGAATTGATTTAAGGAATTATTGACCTTGCTGTAAAGTTACTTATTAATTAGTTTTGTCTAACTTCTAATGTACTATCTGCACTGAAACAACACTAAAGTACTTGGTAAAAGATTGTCGCAATAAGAAATAATTCAATTAATTGCATGATAAATTAAATTAAATTAATTTTTCTCTATTTTCTCTCTATTTCTACCAAAACTGGATAATAAAAGTCTTCACTCTGGTGTTTTCTTGAAGCAAATTTTTATTTCCAGAGACTTGATCTTTCATTTTACTTTTACTTTTTTACATTTTTCAGTTTACTTGTTTATTTTGCATATTTAAAATGTCTCCCAGCTCCTTTGTTAAATATTCACCAATATTGGTCTTTGAGAATGTGTGAAAATGGTCTCAAAACATCATCATCGTTTATTGCAATAACTTTCTGCATTAAGGTTTGTTTTTGTGAAACAATCCCAGTTTAATGTCAGTAGAAGAATAAATAATAGGACATTTATTCCTAATTTTTAGGCATTTTAAAATAGTGGAAATAAATGACATTAATTGCAATTTTGCAAAAATTACAGTTGTCTTTATAATTCCCTCTCAAAAGTGCTCTTGTTTTATTTTTTGTATTTTTTTTTTTTATCTCCTGTTGCATATGTTTTCCTTTTTGTTTCTGTGCAGCACTGAGGCCCAGGATGTGTGAATCCAGCTGAAAAACTGCTGGTTTGGTGTATTTTTGTTCGGTTCAGTGGGTGTGTAGCTGGAGAAGGAATGCTCTCTGTCTTTCTGATGACCAGTGACAGATGCCCAGCTTGAGGCGAAGCCAACATCTGTGTGTGTGCGTGTGTGTGCGTGTGTGTGTGTGTGTGTGTGTGTGTGCGTGTGTGTGTGTGTGTGTGTGCCCCGTTGTTTTCCAAGAGGCAGTGGAAAAAAAAAGGCTCCTTTGTTTGTTTGTGTTTTATTGCATGCCCACGTGGAATTATGGGAGCTGGGAGCAACAGAAAAACTAAAAGACAGAGAAGTGATGCAGCAGTTTGTGAAATGTTTTGAACTGAAGTTGGTGGATTTAACATCATTGTCAATTTATAAGAACTTGAATCAGTTTGGTGGAAAGAAAGCTGGACCTTCTCTGAGAAACGATTAAATTCATTCATAGTGGCAGGACAGGATCCGGATGATCTACACCAATTTGCAATAAACAATTTTCCTATAAAATCTCTATTATTGAAGATCCAAAACATAGAAAGGGCTTCAGATTGATGACTTATTAAGAGAAAAACACACAATTTTTACATTTTTTAAATTGCTTTTTGTTTGTTCTCCATTCTTAACTTCTGATCCAGGATTGAAATAATAATTTCCAGGGCCACAAATGGCATCGTTCGAAATGGAGGTCGACAGACAATAGATTTTTTCATCTTTTAAATTTTTTTTAAGTGATTTGGGAGATTTGATATCAATCCTGAATCATTGTAAATTGGGACATGAATCATTTTTTGACACAGCCCTACTATATTTGTCTTCATTGTTGAATTGCAATGATAATTCCTCATTTTTCTAACTAGCCGTTCTTTTCTCAACTCTTCCTGACCTTTCTGACCTTGGTCATCAGTATCTACATCCCAGCTTTGGGTAAAAATCTGTCCAAATGGTGAAATTCAATGCTGGTATAGAATTGATAGAAGATAATGCATCAAATTCGTCCTTTGGGTGTGTGTTTCTCCAAAACTAAAAACATGCAAATCAAATAATGAGCTGCAGGTACGCTACACAAAATGCATGAGGACTTCACAAGCTAATTACATTTCTTAATAGCCCTGTTTTAATTGGTCATACTCTGTTTAGAGCAAGATTATTTGCATAGCACCTTTGGTAATTCTTTGTCTCTGTTCATCCCTGCTGGTTTTTCCAGTAAAATCCCAGCAGTCGTCGTCTATTTTCAGCTTCCCCTTTTATTTCTGCATTATCTCGCTTCATCCCAGCCCGGCCCCTGAGAGTCTGATTTTCAGGCGCCGACATGGACGCCCTTTCAGCAGCTTTGGAGAAGCAAAACATCAACCTTTGAGTGAGTGATCCCTGCCGTCTGTTTTTATTTTTTTGTAGTGTAATTGTCTTCTCTGCTGCGGTTTAATTCCATCATCAGCAATTCGGACCGAACTCTAGGTTATGAATAAAGATATAGAAATCACAGCTGACCACATTCAGGAAATGATTGATTGGAGAAAGCAGAAATAATTCTCTTTGACGTCCAATTGAGTTTTCTGCATGACATGAAGATAAATATTACAGTCACTCTGAAAAAGTAAGCCGATAGTTTATGCAGAAAAGGAAATCTTTTCTAACATCTAAGCCAAACTTAAAGGCTTTCATTCAAGAACAGAGCTTTAATAAAAGCTAATCTATTGTAGATAATCGTAAAAGTTCACAATCTAAAAATGTGCTAAAAACAAGGTTTTTGTTTTAAATCAGCTACTTTAAAAAAATATTTGTTTTTCTGCGTAGTTTAAGAAAACCATAACTGTAAAATCCTAAAACGGATGAAAGCTCTCTGCTGTTTAGAAAAACATTTTTATCCCATTTATATGCAGAATAAAAACGAAGGCGGCTCTTTATTTCAACCAACACAAAGTGATAAAGACGGCAAAAGAAGCTTGATTCAAAGAAAACTAACATGCAGTCTAAGGTTTGTGTTACGTTCCCCAGAAGTTGAATTAAATGTCAGTTTTCAATGAATAAAACACGGTTTTATTGGTGTCTGGAAAACCGGTTGTTAAGCCTCAATGCGCCGTTACCTAGCAACCTCAGTTGAGCCTGGCCCGTTACCTAGCAACCCGATTAGCAGAGTTCCAGCATGTTTGAGCTGGTTTTCCCGCTGTTTTGTTGTTGACCGATCATAACCTGTTCGCTTTGAATTCCTAAACATAATCATAAAGTTTCTCCAAACCAAACCACAGTGTGCATGCAGACTCCAAAAAAAGAAGAAAAATGGGAGGAAATTTTAAACATTGCTGTTTATTTTTGGGTTGCATCTTTCTATATAAAGACCAGTCACTCTAAATAAGTAGTGTTGTACTTTAGTGGTCTCCAGTTTTCCAACTATTCCCAACACAAACATCTTGACAGCCGGTTTGTTCCTAAATCAGCTCCACAGATGCTAGCTAGGTTTCCACAACAGCAGCCAGAAGCACGTTAGCTCACCGACTGTTGTGGGGTGAAGCTGCTGGGTCACAGAGGCTCTCTGAAAAGTCCCAGAGAAATAAAACAGACGCCTTGTTGTGAGGCTTTCTGTTCTTGCGGATAAATTAGCTAAGCGGCCAAGTATGAGATCACAAGGCGGGCAACAGTTGCTGGAGAATACGGCTTCCTTTGTGTTGAGTTTTAGCTGGTATCTATGGCTACCTCGCTAACATACCAAAATATAGATAGCCACACACACAGCTGAGATTCTGTGTAATTTAGTGATCAGGTGGCACATTTTATTCAAAATTAAGCAGCAAACAGACTGATTGATTTAACCAAGCAGAGTGATAAATGAACCTTTAATATTTCCCCATTTTTTACTTTCATTACTTTCATCATGACAGGCAAAATCAGGACCAACAATATGACTGGAATATCAGTTTGGCTGTTCCAGGCTTTCCGAGCATGCTTAAAAAGCCTTAAATTAATATATCTATAATACAACCTTAAAATGTCTTAAATTCATTTAACATATGACCTATGGTTAATATGTCGATCATTGCTCTTAAATTTTGTCTTGTTTAACTTTAATTAAAAGTTTCTATGACTCAAAACGTTTCAGGCTGTCGGTAACAAACTGCTAACAAAAGCCTTGCTAGCTAGCTATGCCCTGGATAGCCTGGTTACTAGCTAGGTCTTAAACACAGGTCTTAAATTCCACTCGAAATGGTTTTTGAAAAGTCTTTAAAAGTCTTAAATTTGAGCTGGTGAAATTTGTTTTCCGGATAATTAGAACATGGTTATGGTCATAATCTCTAAATTTGCATCACCTGTTGAAACATAGGGATGACTTAAACTAATTTTTTATTGGATTCTACAGCCTGACCTTTCACCTTAGCGTAAACTCAGTTCACATCTCACTCCCAAACCCAAAAACAACAGTTCTTCCAACGGCTTCCTGGGATTTGGGCCCCATAAGGAGTGGTGGGTCCTCACAACGTTGTATTTGTTGAGAAAAATGGGCCTTATGAGGTGAGACATGCATAAACACACACACACGCATACACACACACGCATACACACACACACGCATACAC
>VMRN01000074.1:321669-349169 GCA_010277015.1 Poeciliopsis turrubarensis
CACACACACGCATACACACACACGCATACACACACACACGCATACACGCACACATGCATACACACACACGCATACACACACCCGCATACAAACGCTCACTCTCTGCTGTGGTTGGCATTCCAGTCATATGAGCAGCAGCGCTGGCAGTCAGACCCTCAGCTGCGCCTGAAGGTCACAATGAACACACACACCACCAGAAACACACACTTTCTGCTTCAAACAGGAAAACACTCACAGCTGAGTTCATTAATGTAACTGGAGCGCTGTGCTGCTTTTTGTGGATAATAGATCCAGTGTTTCATGCCTTTATTCATTGGTGTCCTTATTAAAACCATGTGATACAAACTATTATGTGTTTCTATTCCCATGGGTTATTGAATAAAAGCAGGTATCTAACCCAAATATTTGTCTGATGGGGCGTTTATTATCCTGCCTGAAGCTCAGCTTTGTTGTCTGCTCTGATTCTGTGGCAGGGTAGCTTTTACAAGGGTTTGATCAGCTACAACACACAGTTATTAGAACATATTTCAGGTTTGATTTTGATTTATTATCTGCTGTTGGGACACAAAAGGGTAAGTAAAACATTGCAATCAATAAAAAGATAGTATAAAAAGGCTTTTTAAAATAAATCAACTGAACTAAATGTTTAATTATGGTTAAAACACTGTTTGGTTAAACAACTATGCAAGAAACTATGTAAAATTAAAAAATTGTTTTAATCCATTCTTAATTCATTTTTACAAAAACTGAAAGCGTTAAAATAGGTTTCTGCTGAAATGACACGAGCATATCTGCAACTAAACAGATAAAAAGTCAAATATTTGTAGTCATAAATATGAACTTTAGGAAAATCTGCATTTTTTAGCTCTAGTTTAACAATAAAACTGAGCTGAATCAGAGACATATGTAATGTTTAGTTTTCTTTGTGGGAAACATGATGGAAACGCATTCAGACATATGGAAAATATAAATATAATCTTTGGTAAAAATAGGTGAAAGCTAAACGTGCTGCTCTTGTTTCCCACGGTCCGTTGAGTTTACTTTAACAGAGCCACTGCTCTTCAGGAATAAGTCGTCTGCTAGTGAGACCACCTGTTGGAAATTATTTAACCGCGTCTGCTGCTCCTCCTGACCCCCAAGCTATATTTGCATTTCCATTTTGGTTTCTATTTCAATAACATGTTGGAGTTCTGCTGTTTGTTTTTGGTAAAGTTGGATTTAGATGTTCAGACAAAGATGGAAGTAGTTATGTCACGTTTAGGTGGTAAGAAATTCAATGCCTGTTTTTAAATCTGAGATATTTTAATCCGAGGATTTCCAGCTCTCTTTTAGCAGGACTTTTTGACATAACATGTTGACAAAACTAACCTGGAAAAAAAAATTTGCAATCATTATTTTAAAAATGTTTTTTTTATATTTTACATGCTGGACGATATGGCTGAAAAACAAGCATTTCATATCAGTCTATCAACAATAGTTGATCAGTGTTTGGGTTAAATATGTGAAATCCTGGGAAAATGAAGGCGTGACTTTTCCTGTTTTATCCATGCTGCTGTTTTTCATTTTTTAGCAGTGATGAGGGACGGTGCAGGAACTGCAAACTGTTGCTGTGCCAGTTACTCAACAAGTTGTTGCTAGGTAACTAAAGACTGAGTTGGTTACTAGGCAACCAAAGAATGAGTGAGTTAGTTAAAACTTTTGCTTCGCTGGCTGAGAACTTAAGCATCTATACTATTTCCTCTGCCTGTGTCTCCCAGAATGCTGTTTGGTTCTGGATTGGAGTTCAGTAAATATTTTGTAAATTGAATATTCTATCAGACGTATTATCTACTGATATCTATTCCAGTATATTGGTGTATATCGATATGTGTTATTGATTTGTAAAGGTCTTTTAAAGAACTATCCGATCTGAGACACTTGTTTTTAAAGCATCTGAAACATTTTTTTTGACTTTTACATGAGTCATGATTCTGCACCAGAGGAAGCTAGCCGTGGTGAATCTGGCTGAACAATGGCTGAAATGTATAATTATGAAATTATTTTTAGGCTTAATCCCAACGACACATCCTGCTGATTGATATCTACGTTCTTCTTCTGCGCTTTTGAGACTCTTTGGGGTCGAAAAAGTCACCAAAGTCAGATTGCGGTCTTTATTTCACCTTTGACATGACTGAACACACTCTGCACTTGTTTTGTTTTCAGAGGAAGCTGCCAGAATACATTTCCTCTGGATTTTGGAAGGAAGTTGTTGGCTTTTATAATTAATGCACCATCAGCCTGTAAATTGTTGCTGATGTTGAACTTAATTGCAACATGTTTCTCTGGGAGTGTTGTTTTACTTCCAGCTTTCACTGCGATGCAGTATTCAGGAGGAGATGACATGGAACATCGACTCCGATGGGTTCGGAAGCGTTGTTGGCTTGTGATTCATAAATATTTGAGGCTTTCATGTGAAGCTCTGGTCCAAAATAACTTTGAGCAGGCGCAGGGAAGGATTGAACTCTGTATAAACTCAATAAATGCAGATTTGACGTTGATTACCAGCTGGTAAATCATTCGAATTGGATCTATAAAAAGTAGACAACGGCTGATTGTTCTTCTCACACACAGTCTCCTGTGATTGAGTTTAGCTGGAGCTGTTGAGGCCGTTAACCTCCATAATTCGGTTTGTTAGTCTCTGATTTAATTTAGCATTTAGGGGTGATTTTCTAATCACGGCTGGATGAACGGCAGGCTTATCCTCAGCCGTAGAGCTTTGTTTCAGGATGTTTGTCTTAATCTTTTCTATGTTCTGGAGTTAAATGCTAATGCATTTTTAAAAGCTCCCTCACTGCCTGTAACGCTCTTCTCGTATGGAAAGGGTTTGTGTATGTCTGAGAGTGGTGCAGTAAAAGGGAGGATTTGAAGAACATTCACGCAAATGCAAAACAAAAAAAATAACTAAAATGGTACAATTCTTATCCAAACTAGTTATTCTTTTTTATTATTATTTCTATCTCTTTTCATTTTAAGATGGAAACAATTAACATTTCTAAAACTTACCCTGCAGGTTATTCAGGTTTCATTGAATTTACCTTCTCAAAATTGTACTTTTCCGAACTTACAGATTTACTTTCTGATATGGTTGGAAAATGTATCACAATACAAGCGTGTTTCATCAGTCGATATCAATAACTATCGATTAGTTTTTTGTTTGAAATGTCTAAACTAATTCCTGTTTTTTATTTTTAAGGATAAGGCTGAGAGACGAAACCTTAAACTGCTGCTGCACCAGTTACTCAGCAAGTCATTGCTGGCAACCAAAGAGTTTAAACGTTAGTTTCCAGGAGCTGATGTGAGTTTCATAAAGCTGATGTTACTTTACAGGAAGTTACATATTATTTTTATAAAATTTCCAACGCACTTTGCAGAACTTGTATGTTTCTATATTCCACTCAGAACTGATGATCAGGACGGTGCGGTTGCAACGTTAAGTTCACATGTACCAGGATTTGTATGTTCCCTCTCTGAGGGCTTATTTTGGGCGAATACTGCACCAATATGTGCTCAATTCAAACTTTTAAAGTCACAAAAACTTGGCCGTAAGGCAGGTAGCCAGCAGAAAACAGCTACATAATTCAACAAAGTGTACAAAACGTAGTTTTAAAGTAAATGCAAAATGTTATGCCATTTTCATTTATAAGCTAAAATGTAAGAAATGTTTAAAATTTTACATAACAAATGAGTTATTTGCCTTTCTGAGAAGGAATAAGGTGGTTAAACTCTGTCAGTGTTTAGAGTTTTAAAACATTTTTACTGTTTTTACTCTAAAAAATGTGCATCAAGTGAATTATTTGCATTAATAAACTGAACTCAGAAATTGTTTTAAGACTTAAAATCTAGGAGCATGGCGGAAATAATTGCGAATCGGTTCTTTTTATTAATAAACTGATCAAACATTGACAATGAAACTAAAGAGCTTTACTGCATTTTGCCGTAACAAAGACCCAAAGCAGCGTCTTTAGTCAGATTGGCAGAATCACTTGAAAAAGGTCAAGAGCTTCTGCTTTCTATCAAGAGGTCAATAATGTCGTTGACCTGCTGAACAGGGCAATTAGACCAATCAGCTGCAGAGAGCTAAAAGATGCTTCAGCTGAATAATACTCAGGTGTCTTTCTTGATGCGTTTTCAAGAGTTTCATGTTTTCAAGCAAGTGACACTTAATTTGTTTTGAGTGGAAACATTCAGCTGCAGTACAAAGTGTGAATTCAAAAAGTAGCCAGACAGTGCTGCAGCCTCACTGCAGCAGCAAACAGGCGGAGTTGGTGGGTTTTCTGCAGGACTGCAGCCTGTATGGGGCTCTATCATTTCTATGATGCAGAAAGTGCAGACACAATTTAACAAGCAAAATTAAATACACAGAAATTCACAGTTTTGTGATTATAGCCAGCAGAATAAACTATAAAGGAGTTTCTGTATTCTTTGCTTCTGCAGCAGCTCGTATGCCCGTTGTTACCTGGTTAGGTGGACCTCGGCTCAGCTGAATAAAATATTCTTCTGCAACAGAGATATCCTCCAAAACCCCCCAAAATCTCAAAGCTTGGTTCAACCTTTTTATGAATCAAAAGAAAAACTTGTCTTTCTGGTGACTGGAGGCACAAGGATGGTTTAGTCCACTTTCATAAAAACTCCAGTCCGTTTGCAGAGAAAGTCCAGTTTGTTTGGGGACGTGTTGCTGGATGTTAGCCTGACTGGCTGGTCTAAACGGCCTTGTGGTGCGTGTGTGTGTGTGTGCGCGTGTGTGTGCGTGTGTGTGTGGGTGTGTGTGTGCGTGTGCATGTGTGTGGATGGTGGCTGTGTTGGTTTGCACATTCTCTCACCCTTTTGGGATAAACTCCAACCTTCCTCACTTTATTCCCAGACAAACCTGCTGTTCTGTTTTTGCCTTTATTTCCTGACTAAAGTGAAAATACTTTATTGTTTGTGACTATAAATCACAAACTTTCAACACATTAATGTTTCTGCCACACCAGTACAGCTGTTTTTGCCTCCTCTTCACACTTGCATAATTATCTTCATTATTAGCTAATGAGCTGGTGATTAACCTCCTCCAGCACTCTTCTTCCAGCTCCCCGTTTCTTCCCTCCCTCAGGCCTGTTTGCTGGAAATGTCACCGAGCCTCTGTGAGGTGGAGAGGCTGGATGGTTTCCATCTTTAAGGCAGCGCGGGATAATCAGATGTGACGTATTGGCATGAGGAGACCTGCTGCTGTTACTGAGCTGTAATGATTATTTTCCTCGGCAGAGTGAAGCTTTTAGCCCAACGGAGAGACGAGGATGGATGGAGTTAAAGAGAGAAACGTACAGGAAGCATTGATTTATCGTCACGGAAATCCCTGATTGATACCCACCTGATTGGTTTGGACATTTGTTAAATTTCAAGCTCTACAGAGTGATTCATAAGACAAGATAGTTGAGAACCTTTTTTGAGTCTGGCTTTATGTTTTCTTTCCATTTTCAGGATTTCATCCAGAAAACTTGCCTGCAAAAATCACAAAATCTTACCAAGTATTTTTGGTTTAATTAATGCAAATGTCTTAGTTTTGTCTTATTTCAAGTGTACAGATTTACAAGTTATTATTTTTACTATTTGTAATAAATAAAAATGCAACACTTAACCTGGTGGGCCACAAACTCAAAGATTAATAAACTTTGAATTCAAATGAACATTTAAGAAATGAAAAACGTTTTAAAACAGAAACAACAAAATTAATTATGAAATCTATGGAAACTAAATTGTTCTTCAGAAACAGGTTAGTTGAGACCAAAGCACCAGACTGGAGAGTTTTATCATCCTGGTTTTGGTAGAAAGAGAAAATCAGTAAAGCATGCAAATGATTGAATTTCTTTTAATTTATCCTGTGACTGATTCATTGCTTATAATCAAGACGCGTCCAGTTCAGGAACTTACACTTCGTCTTCCTTTGCTTCTCCACCTGTGTTGTGCTGGTCGTGGTTTCTCTCTATCCTTCCTCTCTCTCCTTATTTTCTCTCCGTCTCTTCCTGCCATCCCGTCCCCTCAGGTCTACCCGGGTTTCTCTCCCCTGCCTGACTTTGCAGCAGGAGTGCAGAGGTGATTCGGATCACATCGCCGCTGTGGTGACATTGCAGTTTCCCATGAGAGACACATTCAGTCTGGGGAAAAAAAAACCTCCTAAAATTCAAAATGTCACATTTGGAGGTTTGATGTTTTGCTCACTTTTAGAGAAAAACTGTGTTTTTGTTGAGGTTACTGCAGCTCTTCTGTCTGTTAAAACACACACAAGCTAAATGCTGTTATTAATAGGAGCATCAGGGTGACAATGTTAGTTCAACCTCAACCCAGAAGCTGAATCTAAACACATTTCAGCTTCTGTTAGTGAATCAATATTTTTTTAAAACATTAAGATTGTTCAATGACATTTTTCATTTTGCTTTAGATGTTAACATTTTCTAATTTACAAAACATTTAAACAGTCTGAGTTGAAAATGGAGAAATGCGAGATGCCATTCCTCTCAAATTTAACTTAAATAATATTTTTTATTGTTATTTTGTGGTTTTATGCTGCAGAAACTCTACATTTCACCAAGTATATTTGCCTTGTTTCTTTAGCAAATACCTTTGGACTCTTGAAATAAGACTAAACTAAGTTGCAACAAATTTTAAGCGAGATGCAGGAGTTTCTTTTAAGTCAATAATTCCTTAGTACTGATTAAAAGCACTAAATCCACTATATAAAATGGGTTTCATTTTTGGGACAAGAAAATATGTTAATCAGTTTTAACTTATATTTTATTGAGAAATTTGCCAGTCAAAAGCAGAAATGTATCTCTCTTTGGGCATTGATCTGTTGAATTGTTTTCAGTCTCTCCATAATTACATTTTTTGGGTTGGTAAATATGGTTGAAATAGAAAAACTGGTCATTTGGAAAATAATAAAACGGATTTCATCCTCCTCCGCCGTCATATTGACAGCATGACCAACATGTTTAGAGCTGACAGACTGGTTTAATCGCCCAGCTGCTCCCACCGCCTGTCCATGGAATAATCTGCGGCGTCAGAGCCGCTCGTCGGCTGCCACGCTGCGGGTTCATGGGACGGAGCTGCTGATGTTTTCCTTGGTCTGACTCGGTTTGGAGCCGCAGGGTTCTGGAGACGCCGCAGTGACTCAGCGACTCGTCAGAGCCCAGTTTCTGTTCTCTGAACTGCTTCAGGAATCAAAGACACGGGAAGTTTTCCTCCTTTAATCACAGAGATGAAATCTGGAGACTTTTTGGCCCGGTGTTATAAATCTGTCAGACTTTGTCCTTGTTGGCTTGCAAACCTCCAAAAATATTCTGCCTTTCTGCACTTTGTTGAGTTTGGATGGATTTCTCTGCATCATAATTAACCCTTTAACTCCCAGATGGAGCTGTGAATTAAACTTTATGAATCAGAATCGATTTGTTTGAACACACCAAGTTGGTGCTTTTTATTTCTCTTCTTCTTGTGAATTAATTACATAATCAGAACAATCTGAAGTGTTTGTTCCCGTCTTTCCACCCGGATTGCGACGCAGCGCTGCAGGGCTATCTTTGGACTAATGCACCAAGAGTTCTGGTTCTTTTTCCATTACAGAACAGCCGTTTCTGGACTCACATGGTTTTTATATCCTGCCTTTAAGAGTCTCTCCCCCAGTTGTGTAACAGCAAGAAGCTGACGTAACATAGCAATGCAGCTGGAAACATCAGCTGGTTCTTCCATATTGGCTCATTTTTCTTTACTAAAACAGAAATTAAGCAGATTTTTAAATTCGTTTAAGCAGAGTAAACTTGAGTTTCAAATGAACGCTGGTGAGAGGGATTTGTAATCTTGGCAGTTGAGCAGAACCTTTTGGTGCGTTTTCAAATCGGACCAGGTTGAAATTTAGAAAAATAATTTGGATTTTTTAACCTGCCATAAAAGAACTCATTAAAACTTAACTAAAAACTAATCTTCAGCTAGTGAACTAAATTCTCTATAAACTGATAAATTTTAAAATTGCCAACTAAATATTTAGTCTACAAATTAATGTATGTTTATGTTTCTAGCTATATATTTAGTCAACAAACTAAAGTATAGTTGGCTTGCTAGCCAAACATTTAGTCAGCAAGTTAAATATTCTACAAACTAAACTAGCTTATCTAACCTGCTAACTAAATATTTGATATACAAACTAAAATATAGTTAGCTTGCTAGCTAAATACAGCTACCTAAACATTTAATTTGCTAGCTAAATATTTAGCTTGTTAAGCAAATATTTATCAAGCTAAATTTTCTAAATATTTAATTAGCCAACTAAATATTTCTTACTAATTAAATATTTAGCTTGAAATTCGGATATTTACAAATAAATGAAAAACATGGGAAAAATGTAATTTTAAAAAGTTTGAGCGCCGATTCTCTTTGCTCTTATGACAAGCTAAAGGTTTTCCTGTTAAACTTTGACACTGTTTAGGACGAAACGATGCCAGGAGGTTTAAAGCTGTAATGTGTGTTGATCAATGAATCATTTAACTGCTGCTGAATGTGCATAAAACCAGCCGGATCTGTGTGTTCATACGTCCCTGTTTGGTTTGAAGCTGTTCCAGTAAAATCTGTTCTCAGGTCAGAGCCAGGTGTTGCATCGTGAAGCTCTGTGTTAAAATAGTTATCAAAGGCTTCATCAGTCAAACTGCTGAGTCACATTTAACAGTCTGCGGACTGTTTCAGCAAAAAGCAGTGAGCTCCAAGGTATTACATTAATAGGATCTTAGAGGGTGTGAAGGACCTCCGTGGAGAAAAGCCCTGACCTGGCGTTAATCTGGATTAACACGGTTTAGGTGTGACAGAAACACCTGAGAGGAGTTAGTGTCTCTTCAGGGAATTAGTTCAGTTTTTCTTCACATCGATGCTGGAACAAAATTTGATTATTTATTTTTAGTTTGGATTTATTTACCTCCTTATCAACTCCAAAATGAAAATATGATTTTTTTAGTCACTCCTTGTCAGTAAAATCACATCTCCTTATTTATTGATGCAAATAAAGTCATTGCAAATGAACAAGATTGCTCTCTTATTTAATATCTACAGACGCCCACTAGCTTTGATTATAACAAATAATAAGATTAGCAGTCATCACTATGCAGATGATACTCAGCTCTATGTTATAATATAGACTCTGAACCCATTCAACACTGCAAAACACAAAATCTTACCACGTATTTTTGGTGTAGTTTCTAATGCTGATATCTTGATGCAAGACAAAACTGACTTGCAAGTACATTTTCAGCAGACATAGCGGCTTGTTTAAGTACTTAATGCTGACGAAAAAATGCTAGTTAGATTGGGAGATTATTTCAAGACTTTTTTCCTCCTTACAAGTGAAATAATCTGCCAGTAGTACTTGTTTTTTAAATTAGCAATCAGGCCTGAAATCTGGTTGCAGTGATGCAACCTGAACCTTCAGAATCACATAAAGACGGTGAAAAAGTCGGCCTTTTGTCACTAAAACCAGAAAGATGGAGCACATCACCCGGTTCTAAAGTCCTTCCACTCAGAGAAAAGACTTTAAAAACTTTTAGTTCTTAAAGCTCTGAACCAAAATAAATCAAAGACCTGCTGCCGACCTTCCAGACCTCTCTGCTGTTCTGGAGAAGCAGCATTCAGCTTCTATTTACCACAAATCTGGAGCAAACTTCCAGAAAACTGCAAAACAGCTGAAACACTGAGTTCCTTACAGACGAAAAACCCTTTGATTAATAACTAACATTTATTATTATTATTATTATTATTATTATTTCTGGTCTGGATTACAACTTTCCATTATTATCTGTTATTTTTGTTTAATTTTATGTTTTTCATTTTGAATGGCTTTGTTGCTCAAGGTGCTATTCTAATAAACTCATAATTTGCAGTGTCATACATCTTATTAAAACTCTTTGCTTAAGATAAAAAAGGATTTTATGATGAGTTTTACAGCTCTGCTGATCTAATACATTTTTAATGTTTAATTTTCCTGGCTTTAAACTCTTGACTAATCATTTAATATTTGGCTATGAAGCTTTCCATTTAAATTAGGTTTTTATATGCTGTTAGTTAATTACTTTTCTGGAGGAGAAATAACTTCTGTGGCATCTATTTTATGGCTTCAGCAACCCCATATTTCAGACATAAAGCAAATCAACGTGTTGCTTCAGCAATCTACCAGAAACATTTGCTTTAAAAAGCTTGAAAATGTTTATTTTTTGTATTATTTCCTTCTTTCTTTCCTTTCGTTGCACTTCATTCTCTTGCTGATCCTGAAGCAGTCTCTGGTGACCCAGTTTTCCTCATGAGGGAATTCAAATTTCCCAGCTCTTTGCTCACTCTTCCACCTAAACAAAGCAGTCGGAGAAGCAGGTGTTTGGCCTTTTGGTTGCTTTCATGCCTGTTGACTCAAAGACGCCAAGCAATTTCAGCATATTTTGGGCTAATCTGCAGGAGATTGACGTTTTGTCTGGTCTCATGCACAAGATGGGAAACAAATATTAGCGTTAGTGGTGTGAATTTGCTGTTTCATCCTCATATTTTCCACTTGATGCCCATTTCCGGTTGAAATGTTCCCAGAATGATGCAATGTTTACATATTTATATTTTTTAATGAAGAAAAGAATATGATCATGTCGGCCATCTTGAAATGGGTTTCTATAGATTTTTTTGAAACATTTTTTCCAGGGTGGAATAATGGTAAAAATTAATTGCAGTGCTATAATATAAACTTAATGGAGAACAAAAGTCAGACCTCAGATTTTGACGTTAGATGAATGTAATTTAGTGAAACATTTTCACAAAACATCCTTACGCTGCAAAAACACAACATCTACCCAAGTATATTTATCCAGTTTCTAGTGAAAATATCTTATTACACTTCAAATAAGACAAAACTAGCTTAAAGTAACATTTCAGCAAGATACAGCAGCTTGTATTAACTCAGTAATTCCTTTAAATTGATGAAAAAGTACTTGTTCCAATGGCAGTTTATTTCACTTATAACAAGACAAGAACTTTTTCAAAACCATTTTAAGGAGTTATTCACATGAAACAATCTTCTTTCTTGCTGAACTTGTAACATATTTGCACTAATTAGACCAAAAACACTTGGTAAGATTTTGTGTTTTTTGCAGTTTGTCTCTGTGTTTTTCTGTTAAAAATCTTAAAATCTGACAAGAAGTTTCAAAGGTTGATACAGAAAATATGTTATTGGAGGACATTACGATACGTAAACACCAATCATAGAGACTTAAATAACACAAAATGTTAATTTAATTCTATGTTAGTTTTGTCTAAGTGTGCTAAGACATTAGCAGTAAACTAAACCAAATTTACTTGGTGAGGTTTTGTGTTTTGCAGTGTAAGTTGTTTGAACATCCTATGATTTAAAACAGTTGGTGATTTTTACCTGCTTTGGTCCCTTTTAGAGATTTATGTGAAAAGATGGAGGCTCTTTTAGCTCTCTGCATCACCTCTTCTCACGCTGCAGTGCAACTCTGCTTTTGTTAATGTCATCAGAAAAAGCCGTGCATCGCTCCTATCAGCACTCTGCAGCACCTGCTTTCTCTGCTGCGCTGCTCAGCTTTTTCCCTTTGGATCTTCCGTCCGACCTGCTCTTCGCCTCTGATTGATGGCTGACGGAGAAGTTGGACGGAGACCTGACTAGCTCTGCTCGGTGCTATTGATTCTTTTTCACTTAAGCCGTAATGAAGTATTGGTCAGCCAGAGGGAGGGAGTCAGCAGTGCTTAGTGAAGCAGCAGGTGAGCGCAGCCTCGAGACACTAGACTTAATTACCACCGGTCTTTGTGTTTTCGGGTTTCCTTTGAGCTGCGTTGATGGTGTTGTTGTTATCTTTGTGCCGGAGTCAGCTAATCATGGAATAAAATAGGAAGAGAACCAGACGGAATGGAAAAACCTTGAGCTCTTACTCTAGAACAGTCAATATCCCATCTAGAAAAAGGATGATGTGATTTTTCAGTGTTTATTTTTACACATAATCTGGGAAAAATGTTAATATTTTAAATCCCTGTGGTTTAAAGGGACAGTGTCATGTAAGACAGACTTTGTGACACCATTTTATGTTATTCCCTGAACATACCTGGAGTCTTGCCTTGATTCTTTCATGCATGTTTGAGCAACCCTTTATTCTCCATAGCAACCATTCAGCTGTGCAAAACATAAACCCGCCTTAGAGGCACAGCTCCTTCAGACTAGCCAGCAGCAATTAGCACCTGGCAATTAGCACTTCCTTTCACAATGGGGACATTGTGAAAGGAGAGATGTTGTGATGACTTTCTGAAATTTTGTTTTTAAAGAGACAGAAGCTCAATTTCAAGGCATGAAATTACAGTAATATTTGATATTTTAGTCAAATTTGTGACTTCTGTCAAATTAATGTATTTCTGAACATTTAAATCCTTTTAAAATCAGATCTGTGAGGATTAATTCCTGCATACATTGGATTTGCGGTGTAGCGGTAGCAGCTGGAGGTCCCTATGTTGGTGTGTATATGAGGAAATATCCCCCAGGTTCCTCATTTTGCAGAGATCCTACTGGAGACATATGCTTGTGGCTGAAACTGTACATTATTCATGGTTTCCTCGAAACACCAGCGGCTGCCTGTCACCTGATCCACAGGAAACCATGTGTTTCCTCCCTTCAGATTCATCTTACAATAATTTTAAATATTTATGATTTTGACCCCAAATCCACAGTAACTAACTGTCAAGGAGATTGACTAATGAGGCTTATTGGTTTCAGGAGTCTTATTAGAGATAAACAATGTTTTGATCGACATGCTTTATTTAAATTTGTAAAAGAAATAGCCTCTACGTTCTGATTGTATTCAGGATAAAAATCAAAGATTTAATTGGTTTGAATTTCTTTGCTGAGCGATTTTGCTAAGCTGGTTGGTAGAAAAGAACAACTTTACCTGAAATCTGAGCAGTTAAATCTCTGTCGGTTTGCATGAGGGAGATTTATCAGAGTCCGCTGCCCTTAAATGGCCACAAACACGCAGTAAACACAGGATGAAGAGCAGAGGAAGAGAAATGGCGAAAAACGTGAGGAGTATGCAATAAAAGGTGCAACTGGAGAGAAAAATATTTCAGAAAATATAAACAAAAGTGGAGAGGAGAAATGAAAACCAGCTGGAGACATTTTAAAAAGAAAAGATTGTAAAAAGTTCATGAAGAAAGTAAACACCAGGAAAACAGTTTTATCTCTAATAAGGATTCAGTAATAACTTAGAAAACGTTCTTTTATTGAAAAAAATAAAATTGTGCACTTTTATATAGATGATAATATAGATAATTTATAAAATAAAAGCATTTAAAAGCTGCTGAATTGAAAAAGTCTGACTGAAATACACAGTCTTAAATGCTTTACAATTAAAAATGTTTGTTTCTGCAAGAAGAGTTCAGTCTTTTTCCTCCTGGGGATTTAGCTAATGGGAGTTTGGCTATTTCTGGAAATAACAAAAATACTTTTGTATTTTCCCTTTAAAACAAATATATTTTGTTTGGCACCCTGAGTTATAAATATCTGCTGAAGCGCCATAAATAAAACAACATAAAATTAGGTTTCATGTCCGTTTTGGCTTCCGTTTGATCTTAATTGGAAAACACTTTAATTTAGTCTCATTTCAAGAATTCTAAGATATTTGTGCTAGAAACTAAATCAAAGCTACTTGGTAAGATGTTATGTTTTTGGATCAGTTTAGTTGAATCGTAAATTGTTTCAGTGCTTTAATATTTATCCCGTTGGGCTCCGTTCACCTGTCAGCGGTCAAAGTTTCATGGCTGACCTGAGCGTCGGCCATGTTGGCGCAGGTTGACATATGGACCCTGCTGGGGTTTTGGGTTGGTGCATAATGAATTGCTTCGGACTTGCTCACTTATACAGTGAAAGAAATATTACTGCCAGCTCACATTCCTTGCATTAGGTGCGTGCGTGCACGTGCCAGCTGTTGTGCACGTGGCCAGCAGGGCCCTGTCAACCTGAGTGCAGCGCGAACCGAAGTGACAGATTTGGATCAGCAGGGCGTGGGGAGAGACCGGCCACTGCAAACTGTGCCGCGGTTAAATAATGTAGCAGCTCTAATTCATTCCCCTGAATTATGGAGGCTAAGCAGTTGTTTCTCGGGAGCATTTTCATTGCGACACAGTCGGTCTGAGTCTGACGGCTTCAGGCGAGAGACATCAGCCCTTCAGACTGTCTGGAGGTCAGTCAGGGAGAGGCGGCGAGCTGACAGAGACGCCCTTAACGAGGTAAATAGATTGACTTTTTACACCTTTATGTCTGCAGGGTATTAACTTTAAGTCATCCAAAATATGTTCAGACTTAAGAAACAAATTTAAATCAGCCTTTGGCTGCTTGTTGTAGCAAAAACTTGAGGATTTGATGCAGTATTTGAAAATTTGCAGTAGGTCAAAGTTTCTTTTTAAATCATCTGTCCACTTAACTTATTTGTTTCTGCGCAGTTGAAAGATTTAAAAAATTTATGTATTTAGTCGGCCTGTCGCAAAAAACAACAACTCATTCGTATGATAAATCAATAATTTAGCGTTTTCCTCTTTCTACCAAAAAACTGATGACAAAAGGCTTCAGTTTTATCAACCAGCCTGTTTTTGAAGGACAAGGTGACTTTATAATTAATTTTATTTGTTCTTTTTGGGATTTCTGGTTTATTTATTTTGAATATTTAAGATTTCTTCCAGTTCCAGTGGTAAATGTTCATCGGGATCTAAAGCTTTTTGATTTTTGAGAATGCATTATATTACTTGAAAATTGCCTCAGAAGAACAAAAGCATTTTTTATTGCATTAACTTTTGGAACAGTTTATCCTCCAGCCAAATTAGTTGTCGTGCCAGGTCTGGTATTTGCTGTATTCTCGTAAAAATAATGAGTCACATGGTGTGAGTTTTTAGCTCCTACGTTAGCCTGTTTTATCAGCGTGCTGCAGGTGTTGCAGCGGTGAAGTATGTAATTAGAGGACATGGTAGCAGTTATAATGTTTTATTTAGACACCATGCGGCTGAATGGAGGGAAACACACACACACATCTCGCTACTCTCCCCTCTGTCTTTCACACGTTCACGAACCGACAGCAGCGATAAGAAGCCTTAAAGGTCGTGTGAGTGTGTGCGGTCCGGACTGAGTTATTCCAGCCGACACCTGATGTCAAAAGAGTGGACTTCCTCTGCAGGAGTCACGGCTCAACGCACCACATCTTGTGTCACATTGGATTATTGGTTGGAGAAAACTCCATGATGTGTTTGTTTTTTGTTTTTAATTAAATGGATTTTTGGCATTTTATTGGAAATACTTCACTTTTTAAAGCTACAGTATGTAACGTCTATAAAAAATATATTTTCTTACATATTTGTCACCATTTTGTGACAGTGTGGTATAAGACAGATAATCTGGAAAAAAAAATAAAGCTCCTCTGCTTTCTCACAATGCTGACTACAAAGAACCAGTCAGAGTTTCTGTCTCTTTAAGAAACTCCTGCTATTTCTGAAGCTCCGCCTTCAGGAAGTCATCATAACCTGGCTCCTCTATTAACGCGTTGGCAACATTTTCATCAGATTTCCTCTGGGAAATAGCTCCTGTGATGTTTCACTAAGTGTTTGCTTATTGCTTCTGGCTAGTCTGAAGGAGCTGAGTGGAGGAGTTTTGCTCTTTGAGTTGGAAGTTTGGAAACTTTAGCTCAGAGGAGGAGCTGTGCCTTGAAGGCAGTGCTCGGTTCAACCAAGCGTTTTGCACAGCTGAATGGTTGCCATTGCGATTAAGTGATTTCTCAAACGTGCATGAAAGAATCAACTATTGTATTTTTTCGATGAGGGAATAATATTATCACATGACGTAAAGCTCATAAAAGTTGATTTTAAATAAACTTCAATTATTATTACATTGAATGAGAAATTTAGCGTCCATTTTTGAAAGGGCTGCGGGCACCCCATAGCCACCCCTTGGATTTACTCCTGTAAAGACAAAACAAAAGCATCTTATTAGTGATATTTGAGCTGTTTTGACTTTAAAACAGGTAAATTATCAAAGATAAGCTATAAGAGAATGTCCTCATCATGACATGGAGGTTCCTGCTTGTTTTTTATGAGGTACTGAGGAGAGACGGAGAAACGGGAATACTCAGGAGATCAAATAGAGGATGAAAGAGACGGCAGCAGAAAGGTAGACGGACAGGGAAGAGCGCGGCGGGTCAGACCGTCAGAGAGATGAACCAGCGTCCCCCAGCAGGACGAGGGGAAGGATCTGTCAGCGCGTTTTGTTCCACAGCGCGTTGTTGTTGTTGTTTTAGGCAGCATGAAAGATTCGGGGAGATGAAAAGAGCGGCTGGTCGGCAGGGAGGAGGCGGCTCTGATGCTGCAGTGCCAGCAGACCGGGGGCAGCTGGGGTCGTCTTCATCCTGCAGGTCTATAGAAATACAGCATGATGAAAAAGGTAGGACTCAAAACATCCTGAGAAAACTTCTCATTTGCTTGAACTAATTAAATGTAACCTCAGTTGGTGAAAATTACAACAAAACTGAGGATGTTTCCTAACAATTTCATAACTTTCATGTAGTTTGTGCCTTAAATTAAAGTCTTTATAAACATATTTCCATTTTGTTTTTGCTGCTCTTGACATTCTGGGATTTGATTTGGATCTATTTTAATGTTGCAATGAAAGAAGGAAAAACCCCTGCCTGAATTAAACTTTAAATCTTCGGGCATTTGGATTAAACTATCGACTAATCTGCTTGTTGCAGCAACAATAAAACTTTAGCAGAAAATGTCGTGAAGTAATCGATTTTAATGTGATTTTAAGAGCAGGGAATTGAAAATAATTGGGAAAGAATCCCAAACAGATGTCAAACTGCAAAGGTAGTGTATTTAATAAAATGATTTTAATTCTGAAACTAAGGATTTTTAGCTTCAAATGTATAGAAGCATTGTTGAATCAGCTGTTGTGTCAGCAGTTCTTTATATCTAGTATTAAAAAAATGAAAAATAATTGGAAAAATACCAAACAGATGTCAAATTGCATTAGTAGTGAATACAGTAAAATGGTTTAACTCTGAATATATAAAAATACAGAAAGATATATTAGTTTGAAATGCATTTGAAAACTACAGTTTAGCTAATTGTTTTGCTGTTGGCTCCAGCAAACCCTGAAATTTCACAAAAATAAAACTGAAACCTTCCAAATAAAGTCCACAGTCCCAGGACTACTAAACAAAAATTGAGTTTTTTTCACTTCTTTTCACTACTTTGGATTGCAGGGATGTCTGCCAGTGTTTTGCTGTAGTAAGCAGAACGCTGCGTCATCAGCGTAGCATAACAGTTCATGTTGTTGCTATGGTTAGCATTAGCCTGGCAATATTAGACAGTTAGTGAAACAGAAATGATTCTTACGTCTCCCCTTAAAGAAGTTGTAATTGTATCGTAGTGTTCTTCATTTTTCTGTGCAGAGGAGCGAAAGCTTGCACCAGTTGTGTGGTCTGAACAGACACTGTGACGCCTGCAAAGCTGCTTCTGCTTTTTCAAGCTATCCTTGTTATCTCGATTGGCCTCAGAGCTCTAGTGCTAATCATGTCTGGTGTGACGAGGTGCAATCAGCTCTGAGAGAGAACATGTTGCTCTCTCAACAAGGAGCAACATGTCTTTACCTGAGCTTGTTGATTAAAAATAGATTAAAGAATCATTCTGTCGCTAAATAAAGTTTAAAGCTACAACAAAACATGATTTTTAGCCAATATATTGAGCTAATGGGCACAAGATTTACCACAAATTAGAATAAATTGATGCACTTGAAGTCCAGTTCATTTCTGTTCTCTCCAAATGTCACCTAAAGATATTTTACAGGGAAAACGAGTTAAATTATACAGAATCCAATTTGATCCAAATAGAATAAAAATCAGTCCAATGAAACAGGCTACAGGATTGTATTCACCCAACCAAAGACAACATCATCACAACATGTCTGTCAAACAAAAGTGGCAGCATTCGTTACTTTTTCAGCTGCTGTGGTTCTCTTTCACACTGCACTGTAAACCAACCAAACTAATTGAAAAAACTTTTCCCCTCCTCACCTGTGGGGGCGCTGCACCAAGAACTACTACAGGAAATGAAGTTTCATCAAGTGACTTGATGAAACTTCCTTCTTCACCAAATGTAAACAAGAAAGAAGAACAAGTTTTAGCGGTTGGACGATTTCTCTTTGGTTTTTGGCTAAACACCACGAACTATTTCTCTTGCTAGCGATAGACTAGCGCGTTTATTTGGTTGCATTCATGCAGACTGCCCTGCTTTGTAGTCCACTTCCTGCTTTTGGAGTCGTTTCCAGTCCGCTTGGCATTCATAAACATTCGAACCGCACCAGAGTTCACCGAGGATTGTAGGCAGACCAGAGTTTGCGTTTTTAGTTAGATTGCGTTTTCACACCTTCCCAAACGAACCCGACTTTACAGACAAACGGACTGGAGTCTGACTGAAGCAACTGAAACAGAACAGGTGAAAAGGCAGACAGATCTATTCAGGAGTTTTTAGCTGCATTTATTCCACCACACTTTTAAAACATGGATGATCTAAAGGTTTCCTGATACTGCTTTTGTTCTATAAACATCTGTTGTTGTTGTTCTATTTGCAGTTTCTCCTGTTTTCTGCCTCTGGTATTAAATCTTAAGCTGCTGCAGAGTGAAGTATAAGCTTTGCAGGCAATAACATCTGTTCCCATGTTGCAGAACAGACGGGGTTTGTTGGTCTGTAATGGATAGATGTAACGTAATACGGAGATTACAGCAATTCGATGTAGACGCCGTTGTTCAGCTTTCGCCCCTCCTGGTTTACCTTTCGCCCACATTTCCTCTCCTCCTCTGGCTCCTGCCATAAAGCGATGGACCGGCGCTGAACGCTGATTCGCTGGGTGTCAGAGGAGGTCAAATCCGTCCAGGTCCAGTTTCAGACGTGCTCAAAGAGACAGTCGCACGAATCCTCTTCACTGGGCTTTTCTTCTGTCGCGTTCAGAACAATTCAAATCCACATTATTGTTTAACTGCAGGGGAAATTAGGTTTGGAGCAACAAAACACAAACGCTAGGAGAGTAGCTCCACAGATTACGCTTCGATTAAACTTCCTGCACAGACATGTTTCCCCATAAAAACTGAACGACTGACTTGATGAAATTTTGAAAGTCACTATTGAAAGTGACTTTCTGAGCTGAATAGTAACCA
The DNA here is from genome assembly GCA_010277015.1 of Poeciliopsis turrubarensis. Taxonomy (NCBI): domain Eukaryota; kingdom Metazoa; phylum Chordata; class Actinopteri; order Cyprinodontiformes; family Poeciliidae; genus Poeciliopsis; species Poeciliopsis turrubarensis. The sequence continues at coordinate 340,950 of VMRN01000074.1, forward strand.
ATTACATTCACTCCTTTACATTTACTTGTTAAAAAATGTAGTTTTAGGAGTATTCTTACTACTCGGTACTTTTTGCTTTTAAATGAGTAATTTTAACATGAAGTATTTTGACTCTTACTTGAGTAAAGTTTCTGGATTTTCTACCCACTGAATGACAAACATGTTTTGACCAGAAATTCACCAGACACACCCACCTTCAGGTTTTTTATTGAAAAAAAAAACTGACTTGGAAACATTTTATTTTGTCTCCTGTCGATTGGCCTCAGGAGTCAGTTAGAATAAAGTTTAAAGCTACAACAAAATGTGATTTTCAACCAAAAATGTTTATAAATAACAATATAAATGTTGTTATTTACATGAATTCTTGTCATTTTTGTCTTTAAAATACAAACATTTTCATATTTTGGTCCGTATGATTATATTTAAATCATGGAAATATTAAATGATTGATGATTTGATCAGTTACTCAGCACTTGAGTCGACTTTTTACCAAATACCTTTTTACTCTTTTACTTGGGTAAAAACATGTTGCAGTAGTTTACTCTTGTTCTGTAGAGAGGATACGCTCAAACATGTTTTACAAGCTGACAAAAACTGATCCAAGTTGTCTAATAACCCGTAAAAATCAGGCAGAACTTCCTTTACCTTCCCACGGCGGCCAGTTTTTTTTTTGCATGGTCATGATTAAATGCGACCGTGTGAACAGAACGACCTGCATGCACAGAAGAAGAGCGAAAATGCCACACAGCAGAAATCTGGTCATGAAGTTCACAATGGCCGCCGCCTCCTATGGATCAATTTTCAAAATTCACTCTTTGTAAAATGTTTTATACTTTAATTTGGGTCTCAATAAATTAAGTCGAATTCTACTGACGCGGCTCCGTTACCTAGCAACCCCAGCAGAGTTCCGCCTGTTACCTAGCAACCCAAGCTGAGTTCCAGCATGCTTGGTCGGGGTCAGTGTTTGGTTGTTGATTTGCTTTCCTTGTTGGTTGTACAAGATGTAGATGTACGGTTGTATTATTGTGCATCTGTTTGCAGCCATGTTGGTCTTAGACTGTTTCTAATTGAAAGAGTACAACTCAACTGTGGTTTTTCCTGATGTTTTTCTTTATTATTTTTACTCATTTCTGATTTCAAATGTAACCAGGTAAAATACTTTACTCAGAACAAACTCAAGGTTTCCTGCAACAGATCTGTTTCTAAATACATTAAAGCCAGTAAGTTCCTAGTAACTTTCCACCCCTGCTACTCGGTATGAGTGTGTGTTTGCATAGTTGTTTGTCCTTCGTTTCCCAGGAGATAATGGGAAAAAACCTTTCAGTAATGAGAACCTTTTTAGTAGCTGGCAGGTCAAGTTGACCTGAAAGAGGTCCACACTCTGTATGGCAGGCCGTTTTAACATGTATTCAGTTTGTCTGACTCTCTGTAATTACATTCTAGATATCTAAAAATGCATTTTGACTGTGGTAATTTCAGATACCGACTCAGAAGGTTTTTATTAGTGTTGCAAGCTCAGGATGCAGAGATAACCGTGTGAAGCATCTGTTTGTCCTCCTGCCTCCCTGCAGGATCTTTGGATCTGTAGGCTGATTGTTAAACTACTTTTACAAGCGTTTATTTTTTTCAGTCGAGCGACTTTGAGGAGAACCGAGGTCAGTCGGAGAGTCAGTTCCCCTTCCTCCTGATTTATGGTGTGTGTGAGCACTTTTCCCTCATGTTAACGTGTCATCATGTCTGTACAGAGGTGTGTGTAAAGAGTGTGTGTGAGCAGGAGTGTGTGTGTGGGTTTGCGGCACCTCAGGATGTCTGCGTCCTGACTGGTTTGGCTTCTCGGTTCCCTTTGCTTTTCCCAGCATCCTGTTTTCACACACAAACACACACCTGGATCCTCATTGATCTCAGTCGAGTCACGCATTTTTTCCCTTTAGTCAACTTTTATTTTATTATTTACGGAATATAACATGTTTTTTTTTTTTACAAAGTAAAAGCTTTAGATGCAGATTCACTCCTCAAAGTTGCCAAGTTTGTTAAAAACTGCACTGTTCGCTGAAGCAACAACAAACACGGCTTTCATTTTGCTGCCAACACTGCAAAAACACAAAATCCTACAAAGTATTTTAGTCCAGTCTCTAATGAAAATATCTTAGCACTAAAATGTGCTACAGAAATTAACTTCATTTTATTTAAATGTACACATTGCTGCCTTTTTTGAATTATAGAATTAATTGTTAATGAAGCTTAGTTACTTCATTAATTAATCCTGTTTAAAGTGGAGAAAATATCAAAAGACAAGATTAGAAAGTTATTTGATTTAACTTTAGTGCCATTTTAATGTTCCCCCATGTTCTTTTTCACTTGAATTTTGTTTGGGATGTAATTCAGTCGAGATTTTAGGTTTTCAAATAGTAGGCCTGTAACGATAATCTTTCTGGACGATACGTTGTCCCAGAAGTTATTGCGATAAACAATAATATTGTTTTGAGACAATTTTCAAGTAATAATAATAGAATCCATCAAGATCAATAAATTAAATTCTAACGAGCATTAAACATTGAAACTTAAAAAGATTTAAATACACAAAATAAATAAATATCCAACAAAAACAAGAAATAAAATAAATTCTAAAGTGTCTGGAAACAAAATTGTCCTTCAGAATAAAAGCTAGTTGAGACCAAAATCATCCAGTTTTTGGTAGGAAGAAAAAGACAATAAATTATGAAAATAGAAATTATTGCAAGAATCCTACTTGAGGCTTAATCCTCAATTCTGTTGTTTCTAGATTAAAATAATATCCAAGAGCCCAAGGCTGATGGTGCTAAGTTCATTTATTGCGGTTCGTATTTATGGTGTATAATCCTTATCTGAGTGCAGTTTTAACGGATTGTTTCCCCTCCAGGGCTCCGTTGAACTGGAACTGGCATTAGTTTGCAGCCTGAACTGGATTTTCCAGATAAACTGGAGCCGTTGTGGGCGTGTCCCACCACACTGCCTGCAGGTTGAATAAATAAACCTTTAGAGTCCCGTTACAACAGGTGCAAGTTTATTTGTTTTATCTAACTGTAACACACATTTCATGTTGTATTTGGCAGAGATTTAGGTTTTTGTTGAGAAGTGAGAAATAAGGTGGTTGCTTGGCTCTCAGCCTTCTTTCTTACTAGATAATGAATCTCCCATTTCTCCTGTTATAGCATTTAAAAAATACAATTATGAAAAATATGAGTAATTAGATGAAAATGAAAGTTTTTGCTTTTTCTTCACAGTATAACACACAAGAAAATTAAAAACATGCATTCATTACCTTGATGACTAAAGCTTTCATTTATCAATAAGCCTTAAAAATTATGTTAAAGTTAACTTGTATATTAACTGCACAAATTTAAGTGTATGGTGGTATTTTAGGCTCATTCGAGAATAAAGTGACTAAACGTTAGCGTCTCGCTTTTAGTTAGCTTCATTTTCAGCACATGCTTTCAAACATTCAACCACATAATATCTAAATTTGGTTTTAGTTACTAGAAGAAGCTTCTAGTAATCTGCTGTGACTTTTAGCCTCAGGATTAGCTTTTAGAGGCTCAAGTTAGCTGCTAATTTAAAAGTTAGCATCAGAAGTTTTAAACTTATGAGGCCTTTAAATCTGAATTAGCTTCCAGTTTCACTACATTGTTTAATAATAAGATGTTTCCAGAACTCCAAGGTGTCAGAAGTGATTATGGTTGGATGAAATGATTGTTGATTGTTTTCACTTTGAGTTTCGACTCATTTGTCTTAACTGTCACCCTTCTCTAATGTTTTGTAAATAAATGTCATACAATTTGTCGCTTTTGCAGTTGAAACACAAATATTGGCTCTCTTTGTTTAAATGTTTTTTTCCATCTGGATTTTGCAAATATTTGGTGAAGTTGTTACTTTCAGGCTTTGATTTTTGCAATCCCGTCTGTCCTCCCAGGCACGGCGCGTTGGGAGTGTGTCACTTTAAGTTAAATGTCAAAGTGACAGAGAGTCAAAGCGCCACCTGTTGATCCTGTGGTGACGCTGGCGATGACTGGCTGCTACGCTGCAGTCGTTCCTTCTGATTTTCTTTGCTCCCAGATGGAACCAGTTTGTAAATGTGGCTCATCAGCCTGAGTATTGGTTTGTTGGATGGTTCTGGAACATGTTGCTGCGGTGAACTCATCACAAATATGGCGGCTGCGCTCCCTCTCCCTCTCATCCTCCCTCTCTCTCTCTGTCTCTCTGTTTTTTTATTTTCCTCTCCCTCTCTTGCTCCAATCGATTTTTTTTTCCCCCCTGCAGCCTCGAGGCAAGATGTTAACGCTAAAAGTCACGGTGTGTGAATGTGTTCTTATATTTTGCTGCATCACTTGCCTCTGCAAAGTCAATTCAGTTCATTTTTTTTTTTACACCAGTTTAGCATAAAATATGTTGCAACGCTCACTTTCTTGTCTTTCCAGATTGTGTTTCTCTATTCAGCTGTTACAGGGACGACCCGGAGGGTTAAATCAATTTTTTTGATACATAGCTAGATTCTCCTTCTATATGACATGGCAGAAAAACAAACCAAGAGGGTTGCAGGGAAATGAAAACAGAAACACATTGAGCTGGGACCAGAGAGGGGAAAAAGCCTGCAGCCTCCCAGGCATTTTACTCATGCAGAGAATGTAATGAAATCTGAGCTACTCTTCCTCTCCTCCACTCTTCATCGCTTTTCTCCACAAATATGGCAGATGAAACAGATGTGTATTTTGCTGATGACTCTCATGTTGATTTTTTTAGCATTTTCTCACATTTTATAGGTCAGAAACACTCAGACGTGCCGTATTTATGAGACCCAGTGAGGTTTCCTAAAGTTTTTAATTTATTCGCCAAAGCGTGCATACAAAACAAACATTACAGACTAACAAACACAGATATTGATATACAAAATAATAACAAATAACGAAGGCTAAAATAAAATAAACAACTATTGGGGCGATTAAAGTGAAAATTAAAGTGTAGTAATTAAAAGATGAGTAATTATAAACTTCACTTTAGATGTTGATATGGCGAAATAAATCTGTGATATTTTTGAATTGTCAAGAAGGGCCACACAGAATCATTCTGAAGGCCACAAGTGGCCCCTGCGCCACAGTTTGACCAACTACATGTTACTCTTGGATCCTGGGAAAAATCAGCGTTGCGGCTCACTTTTCATTTATATCCTGTGACTAACGCCTTGTTTTCCCGCTCACTATTCACTGCCGTGACTATAATCACAACTAAAATGAAATTCAGATAGAGGTTGAATAAAATAAGAGATTTCTTCACTCTGAACTCCCGTCCATCGCCTCAATATCCCTAAATCACCTGCCTGGACTTTATTAATTTAAGAAAAATTTTGTGGTGAAGTAGGAGGTGTTGGAAACGGTGTGTGTAGGTGGATGGTGGTTTATGGATCTTAATGGGCTCATCTAAATGTAAATGAGTGGCGAGGAGGAGACAAACTGTCTGCAGCTTGGACGGGAAAATGTTTCGCTGGGAGGCAAATCATGTCTGGCTTCAGGGTTCATTTCAGTTCTTCTGCGTATTTTACAGCCAAGAATGGACGATAACTCAGGTGGTTTTTCCTGGATCGTGTTGGAGGCGTCGTCTAGTTTTTCTTGGTTTAATGAAATATAAAAGTTTTAATGGTTCCTTGAAAACAATGTTAAAATGTTAAATTGGGTTGAATTTTCAATGGTGGTCAAGAGACGCTGAATAGTCGAGTTCGTCGCCGTGTTTCGCACAAAAGGTTGATGTTAAAATTCAAAATAATTTCTTCAATTTTACAAAACTGCAAAAACAAAATATATATTTTTTATCTAAATGTCTTAGTTTCTCGTACTTGAAGTGTACTAACTTAAAAGCAATTTTTCAGCAGCTATGAGTTTGTATCATGTGAATAATTATTGATTTTAAAAAAGTTCCAGTTTTAAGTGAAATAATAATTTGTTTTAACCAAAATCTACACATCTGCAGTTTTTGTTGAAGTTTCATAAATTTTATATTGAAAGATTGAAAGAGATTTTTTTTGCTTGATTTTGTTATTTATATTAATTCATTTCCGGATAGTTTTATGTTTTGGTCCGACTGATGATGCGATTTTTAAATATTAAATGATTGATTCTTTCAGTCCGTTATAGTTTTTTACTCAACTAATTTTTGAGTGAATTTTTATTCTTTTTTCCTAAAATACAGCAACATTGTTATTTTTTAATGCTGCATATTTATACTGCAATAGTGTGAAACTTTTAAAAACACTTTTGATTCAGTTTTCCACCTGCAGTAGCTGTTGGGTTTAAACTGGCAGATGAGCCTCCAGCTGCTCTGTTAGCAGGTCAAACTGGGATTTGTGTGGTTGATTACAGCCCAGTGCTGCAGATACAACCACCCATGGTCTGACTCAGAGTGAGTGTGTGTGCGTGTGTGTGCGTGCGTGTGCGTGTGTGTGTGTGTGTGTGCGTGTGTGTGTGAAGGAGGATTAGCTAGCTGTATTAGCCATGTCAGATACACACATGTGTCCGCCACAGATGCTGCTGAAACTCAATCTGTACAGTTGGAGAGGCATAAAAAAAACTTGGATGTACTGGAGGTTCTGGAGGTCCAAACTGGTTCAGGACCAGCCGGGCTGCAGCTTGCTGCATCTCAGGTTTCCGGTTCCGGAATATTCTGGCCCGGATCCAGGATCCGGCAGGATGACGTCCAGCTTCAGATGATATTTCAGCTGAGTTACTGACGGATTTCACATCGCCATCAACATATTATGCATAGTAATTTATTTATAGTGTCATTGCTGAAAGTAAGTGCACCCCTTTTCAGTTCTGGGGGGTTTGAATTTCAGAAAATAATCGCAACAGTTTCCACATTAATTTTAATTAATTAATTAATTACATAGATTTGATCATGTTAAACATTTTCCCATCACTTTTTAGCTGTAATTTGATGTGAATTCAGGCTTTTTTGTGCAATAAATCAATGACAATCCATAACCATTTGTTGCTTTGTACCAGATCAGAGTAATTTGTATCTCCAATACCTTGACAAGTAATACTGCCTCTTAATTCTGCTAACATACCAATGTTTTTTGAAATACAATCTTTTATTTGGCGATGTCTCTCCTTCAGTCTCAGTCGTCATCAGGTTAACTCAGATCTGAGTAAATGATGGATTTTGTGGCGTTTCACACCCAGTTACTGTGGTTGTATTTGGCTGGTTTAGCAGTTACACCCCTAAATTACACATTTCTGCTTCCAGACCAGGTTCAGTCGTCTCTGGACTTTTTAAAAACTCGACCGTTCCTCTCTGAGTCGCCCTGCTGAGCCGCAAAAACATTCTGCTCCTATTAGTCATTTCTTATTGTCTTTTTCCTTTTGCTTCAAACTGAAAGAAAAGCTAAGAAGAAAAACTAAAGGCTTCACTCTGAAATATTAGAAGTTCAGCGGGACGTCGTCTCACCCAATTATTCAACTCAGACTGACTCAGTTCCAACAGAAAGAGACGTCTACTGTTCCTTCCAGTTGTGTTTTTAATCATCTGAGCTTTTGAACCTCCTCTCTGCTTGGAGACGAGCGTTTCTTCTTTTCAGAAATAGCTGCAGTTAATGCAGCCGCAGCAAGATTTGACTTGGGACGAACCCTGCAGTGTAAGAGGCGGCACATCGACGGTAAAGGGGAAGTTTTTCTGCACGTTTTTATTCTTCGATTTTGGTTTCAACAGATTCTAAAAACATCAGAAGCTTTAAAATAAGAACGTTCAGCTGTTTTTTGTTTTTTTGTTGTTGTCCGGAAAACGAGTCGTTTCAAAAACCTCCCGATTGTTGAGTCACATTCCAGGTGCCCTGCGCCGTTACCTAGCAACCCCAATTTGGTCCTGCCTGTTACCGAACAACACAAGCAGAACTCCAACACATTTGGTCAGCTATGCAAAATGTTTTGTCGTTGACTTACCGTCCAGAAACCACTTGCTGCAATCTTGTTGGCTGTGCAGGAAGCTCCACTTCTGCTTTTCAAAGATGTACAGTTGTATAATTGGTAGCCATTTTCGTGTTTGAGTGTAAACGTTGCGCTGGCAGCAAGAGGTGTGGCCGGCAGCAGCTTTTTTGGATTTAAAGTGACAAGATGCCTTAAAACAACTCAATTTGATTGTCTAAGAATGATTTTATACAAATGATGTTATCATTCAATCAAGTTGATTTCAGCTTCA